>JAVIAB010000073.1:28431988-28665010 GCA_032433765.1 Megaustenia siamemsis | reverse complement strand
TATTATTTCTATTAGTATGTTATCTATCCCCGTGCTTAATTTTTGGTGCATATTTGATTACTTCTTCGATTTCTCTTTCATGATGTTTGTTGTTCAGTATTAATGTGTGTTTTTTCATGGTTTTTGTTGTCTTATTGGTAGTTGTTGTCATGTTTAATAGGTCGTCAAAATATTCTTTCCATATCTGTTGCTTATGTTGATTGTTTGATATTGGCTCTCTGTCTTTATCATTTTTGAGCTCAGTAGGATCATGGTTTTTGTTTTCTTGCTCTTGTGGCGTTTACTGCTTTGTAGAAATCTCTTGTGGCTGTCTTGAAGTCTGCTCATATTTTGTCAGAATTCTGTCCAATTCTTTTGCTAAGCTTCTTTGATCAAAATTTTAACTCTTTTTCTAAGGCATATTTTTCTTGGTTCTTATTTTCCCTCCAATTTTTAAAAGATTCTTCTTTTCTTTAATTGCTTCATTCCACCATGTGGTGCTCTTTATCCCTTCTTAGCTTCATTCCACATATTTTAGAGATGTTGGTTACTGTTTTCTTAATTGTTTCCACTCTTCTTCTACTATGATTACTTGTACAAATATGTACTCCAAATCACGATCATGAATGCGTACCAATTCAAAATTAAAGCATAACAATACCGACTTGCAACTGCAAGACATTAAGACTAAATCGCAGTGTTTATGACTAATGATTAATGCAAAAATTACAGGAAAACTGATGTAAAACAATTAAGTTCAGAATTCTTTACAACCACTACTCCTTGGTCAATTCAAATTGTGCAAGCAAAGTGTATTTGCAATGAATGGAATAAGGTGAAGCACTCATAATGTACTTTCAAAGTACAAAATGTCCGAAATAAAAAATGCAGTCCCTTATCCTGTCAAGTTTGAAGCAGTCTAACAGATTTGTTAAAAGTTTCAGAACCGAAGTTAAGAGAACTTTTTCATAGAATGGAATTCTGTCTTTGATTAGTTCTTTTTTAACACTTTCACAAATGGGAAATCTTGTCAAAGATATGTCAGCTGTAGGACAGAAACAATGACAGTGTTATAGAAAGGGGCTTATTAAATGCCAAACACTGAAGAACTTTGAAAGGTAGCTACTTCCACAAACCCCTCAACACTACTATTCTCTATTATCATGAAACAATTGAGAATGATGTGTAAGTTCCATAATATTAAACAAGGTAGGGGCTAGGTGCCTGAATGCAAAAGAGCTGAAATCTGTCAGCAACTCATAGCTGATGGTTTGCACCAGGATCAGGAACCAGAACCAGCCAGACCCTACTCCATCTCTTCACAGTGCTTTTAGTAACAGACTAACTACTTTAGGCTGGTGAAATGAATAGGGATCGAAGAGCGAAGGCAACATGCTACTTAAAAAAATGCCACGTTGAAATCAGATGTATTGGTCAAAAGGCACAAATGAACCGCAACACAATGCATCTAAGCTCACTTAATGTCCTTTTAAGGGCGGATACAAACAGGTCTATCCATTCCTTTAGTGGTCATTGCGTCAAGGGCGGAAAGAAAGAGAAACAAAGTAAAAAGAAAAGCGTGAAAATTTGCTGCCCCAGCAATCTGTAAATAAATAAACTACAACAGATAGATAGAGAGATATAGTAATCCATGTGACTTTTAAAGAATGATAATTATTTTTTTTTTTAAACTGTTAATAAGATTAAAAGACAATCTGCCATCAATCCATGTGACCTTTAAAGTATGATAACTATGAGAAAAAAAAAACTGCTAATAAGATTAAAAGACAATCTGCCATCAATGTGTTTATCAATTCTAAGAAAATTCAAGCTAGCAGGTTCAAGAGTTGTTTTCTATCTATTGACCTTTCGAGCCGTAGCCGGCCCATAGGGCGTAGATCAAGATACTCCTTCTCTTATCTGAATTTTGTTCTAGCAGTTTTCAATTCTTTTAAAGATAATTTATCAAATCTCGCCATTTGTCTCTGTTCTGTGCAAGCAGCTCTATCTCACTGAGGGAGCCAATTCCTGCTGCTCTTGCCTCTCTCATCGATGTTCTTCTCAGTGTCTCTCTGGGTCTTCCTCTTTGCCTCTTACCTGTTGTTTCCCACAAGAGAGCTTGCTTTGCTATTTGGTTATTATCTCTTCTCATCACATGTCCAGCATATGACCATCGTCTTTTCTTTATTACTGAAGATATTAGTGGTTGATTGGCGATTTCTCTAATTTCATCGTTTGTTTTGAATTCGTTCCACGCTATACCAAGTATTTTCCTTAGACATTTATTTTCGAATGCGTTCAACTTTGTTTCTATATCTCTTTGTTGTTTTCCAGCTTTCACACACATACGTAAGGGTTGATAGTACATTGATTCGAATAGTCTAAGTTTTGTGTTTGTGCTGATGATTTTGATTTCCACAACTTTTCAAGGCTTCTGAAAGACATTGCTGCTTTAGCTATTAAGAGTTGCTTTACCTGAACTAAATGTTCCAGAAATAATTGATAACAAAAATATGCACAAACAC
Source organism: Megaustenia siamemsis (assembly GCA_032433765.1). Taxonomy (NCBI): domain Eukaryota; kingdom Metazoa; phylum Mollusca; class Gastropoda; order Stylommatophora; family Ariophantidae; genus Megaustenia; species Megaustenia siamemsis. The sequence goes on along the minus strand of JAVIAB010000073.1, from coordinate 28,662,506 downwards.
TGCAATCAGAGGCGAAAAAAACAGAAATTATAAACAAAAGTGCATTTTTTCTTGAATTAACACATAATAAATATTTGAAATTAGCAATTAAGTTTGTCAATGTAAATAAAAACAAAACAAGTATTAAAATATGATGAAACTAAAACATTTTCATGATATTTTTAAGCATATCAATTTATAGCATATAGTGTACATTATACTGATAATTGTATGCACAATAGAACTTTATACTGCCAGGACTATTGTAAGTCTGTCTATGTGAGATAAATCAGAATTCAAGATATTAGAACCATCACTTATAAATCCTTTAACAGCTAATCTGAATGTTACTCACTGATTCACTATGTCTGCCTCTGCAGTAGTTGGTCCTCAATGTACTGGTTTTCATATTATCATCATGTGCCATACCGGTTGGCTTAGGTGATCATGGCCTTCCACAATCTTCTATCTACAGTGCATCGTATCAGTTCTGTTGTTGACTGTTTTCTATGCCATGAAACCAAGCTATCCAGGATTTTCTCCCTTTGTCGTCCACGATCTCTCTTCCTTTAATTTTGCCAGTTGTAACCAAGTATTCCAACTTTCCTCTTCTCATGATGTGACAAAAAATGTTGATTGCTTCTTTCTGATGTTTTTTAGGAGCTGCCTTTTTGTGTTGGCCTCTTTGAGAACTTCCTCATTGGTCTTTTTAGCTGTTCAGGGAACTTTCAACATTCTTCTGAGAAATCCCATCTCTGTGGCCTCTAATCGTCTTTTCATTTCTTTGTTTACTGTCCATGATTCGCTTCCATAGGTCAGAATTGGTACTATATAGGTTTTTATATATTAAACAAATATGAGGAGCGGATGTTGTTTGTCTCAACCTTGTTTTACTTTGAACATGTTTTTTTTTTTACATTCTTCTCTAATGGATGTTTGTTGGTTAGAAATTAAATGACTGTATTATTTCAATAATATGTGGCAGCAACCTCGTTTTCATCATTATTTTCCATAATTTATGGTGTTGCACATAATCAAAGCCTTTGTGTAATCTATAAAACAGACAAGCAAGTGTACTTTATATAGACTGCTCTTGTATATTATTGACAGTAATTTAAATATGTAACCTCTGGTAATTCTACCTGTAGTTTAAAAACAAATTAAACAAAGAATTATGACAAATCAAATTTCTATAAAATAATTTTAATGAAAACTAAAAGAATGGGCAGGCACAAAATGAAAAATTGTAAATGTATCCAAAAGAAACTGAAAATTCAAGCAAATAAATAAGAAGTAGAAATACCTGTTCAGTGACATTATAAGACTTGGAAATGAGACTACAGAGTAAGTGTAATGAAAAATAAATTATTGGAGGCTCACATTAATCATACAAAATATTTCATTAAAAGAAAATATTTGAATTTAAATTGATGAAATAAAATATTTGAACCATTACAATATATAATAAATTAATCAACATAGTCAAAGTTAATTCCTACTTTCTTTAACTCTTTCTGTATTTTAAGCTGCATCGTGCGTCACACCCATTTGGTCAAGCCTATTTTGCTGCAGTCTGCATCATTATGCGCCATTCTCAATTTAATTTGTGCAAACAATATTTCTACTTTTACATTAGATATTTTATTTTGTTTCTTGTAAATATTCTTCACTGGAGAGTTCATTCCTCCTTCTACACCTTGTGTATATAAATAAACCGCATAATAGAGTGTGATTTTCCATTTGGATTAGCAGTGTTTAATGCCGACAAAAATCAGCTGATCGAAATTGCACTGATTAGTATTGATTTTAAAGATAGAATTCAAATGATGACAGCTGAAGAAGCCAGTAGATTAAATTTCTTTTAATGTTCAAATAAAGATAATGTAATCTAAGCATCCATACAACAATAAGAGTAGTTATTTGAATGATTTTAATAATGATTTAGAAAAAAAAGTCTTTTGGTAGATACTAGTAATCAATAAATAAAATAAGATTACAGGAAAGAGGAAATCAATACATCGTGATTATGGATTCAAAAGATAAGTTTTATGCTTAATCAACAAAACTTTCAAGACTGCTTGAACACATTTTTTCAAAAATTTCAAGTAAAAATTATATTTATTTTATCATGATGTCAACAACAAATGGTATTTTTAAATGTGCCTCTAATAACCTAAATATTATTAAGAACTAGTATATTAACACCTACATTAAGAAAAAAAACATAAATGAGATCATTTCGAGCTGGCTTAGAAAAAAATTGAAGGAGAAGAAACAACTGATTTCAGCCAACTGGAAACTTTATAATAATGAATTACTCTTTTCTAATACATTATAAATTTGACTTCTCAATACCATGTAAATACATGTTTTTAAGAAACCTTATCTCAAGATAATATTTTTTTTAAGTTTACATATTGTTTTTGCATTTTCATTCCTTTCATGTTCTCCATTAGGTTATGTGCTTCCAATGTTTCTATTTTCCTAGCAAGGATAATGACATTGTTAACCTCAGATGGTATACGCACAACATTTCCTTGCAATTTCAAACATTAAAAAAAACTAAAGTTAATTTACTAAATATTTAAAAAAAGTGGGGTAAAATAATGAATGTTTTCACATTGAATATATTTTTTAAAATAATTTATGAACATTAACGTATTCTTCTTTTTAATGTTTGCTTTTCAGCATCAAGGGCATATATAATTTAGGGTCCTTTGCTGCTGCTGGTATGTTTCCTAATGTTTCTAACATTCCATCAATTCATCTTTTCCATGGTCGGCTCTTGTGTCTGGTTTTCTCATAAAGTTCATTGAAGGCTTGTTGTGGTGCATTTTAATTTCTTTAAATATCGGGAACAATGTTAACCTCAGATGGTAGGTGTACAATAGAGATGAGATGCAGAATAGCTCAGGCAAAAGCAGCTTTAAAAAAAAATGAGGAAGATACTGTGCAATCTATTTTTGACAATAGAAACAAGAAAAGAGTTTAAATGTTATGTAGAGACAGTCTTAACATATGGATGTGACTCATGGACAACAGACAAGAAAATCACTGCAGGTTGTAGAAATATGGTTTTACAGAAGAATGAGAATACCATGGACAACTAAGAAGAGTAATGAAAAAGTTCTGAAATAGGCCAAAGAAAAAAGACAGCTAATTTCCAATAGTAAGAAGAAACAATCATAATTTTTTGGCATGTAATGAGAAGGGAACAGCTAGAATATACTGTAACAACTGGAAAAATTGAGGGACGAAGAGATTGAAGGAAGTAAAGAGAAAAGATACCAGACAGCTTAGGCAGAATGTCAACAGCAGAAATGATAAATTACTGTCGAGATAGAAAGTTGTGGACAGACATGATCACCAACGCCATATGCATAGTACTTGATGGTGATGATATCTCTATCTTTCGTTCGCCTGAAGTATTGTCTATTTCTACAATGTTGTTTCCTATATAAATGTTACTGTCTTTTGTAATTCTTGCAGTGGCCATATAGTTTTGTCTGTAGTGTTGTATCTATTGGTCAATGTTGAAGAAATGATAAATAACTGTCGAGATCGAATGTTGTAGAGAGACATGATCACCTTCGCCAGAAGACACGGTACTTGATGATGAGTAAGGATAAATTGTGTTTAGATTTGTTCTGACACTTATTCAGTAATGACTTCTTATTTTATAATCAATAAAAAAATATACCTGTCGGCAAATGGAAGCTGAAAGACCATTGTACAGTCCAATAACTCCATCATTCTTTACCACTTTTACACCATTGTAAGCAATCCAACATTTCCACCTTGTTGAGTTTGAAGATGAACCTTAATAGTGAATAGAAAGGAAATATTTTAGATGGAATACACCAATATAACAGTTGCTTACAATTTTAGGAAATATTCAAATCCTAGTGCTGAAAACATGTATGAAATATATTTGTATCTAAAGATGTACAAATTTATTGATGGTTGGTTGGTTATTTATTAACAGCATCTGGGTACCTGCTATTGTCCTATATTATTTACTGGGGTACCAGGGAATTTTTTGCCCATCCAGTTCTGAAGCCAGAAAAGGAACTGTAACATCAATGTAAGACACAAGTTAACAGCTATTTCAGCTTCAGATGTTGTAGCCAGAGCATGCTGTGCTCATTGCCTATTGGTTGCACAAAACTTCTACTTTATGCTGCAAGCATTTCTTTCGTTTTTGGCGTTCACCCGATAACTCAAGAAATTAATTATACTCTTCATTATCAGTCCTTAGAAGGATGTTAAGTTGGCATAGATACATTGTAGTTGAACTGTGATATTTGCACCTTTTAGCCCAACACATCCGACTTCAGCACAGCATTCTTGAGTACTGGGTTGCCATTCCTTTTCAATCTCTACTCGCTTGGCCAGACCAAGTTAGGCTGCATCTAGAGACACTGTGAGGAAGTGAAGTAGGGACTGGTTCACAGATCCTGGCACAAGCAATCAGCTATGAGTTGCTGACAGCTTCCAGCTCTGCTGTTGTCTTCAGCCTTGCCTCTGATCCAAGAATATAACCATAAGTGTAAGGAAAATGAATCATCATGCACTAAGCCAGCATTTCTCAAACTGTGATCTGCTGCCCACCCCCCTTTTTCCCAAAGGTGCCATCACAGGGAGTCCACGAAGGATTGGAGAATAGTCAGATATTTTGTAGCTAAATGGAAAGAGAGAATGAATGAATGCAAGTACAAAAGTATAAATTTTTTAAAAAGTTCATTTTTCCATTTAAAAATAAAGACAACTTTTCTAACTTACCGCTTCCAAAACACCAGTCCTAGCACAAAGAAAGAAGTGGCAGGATGAAAAAAAAGACACTTTAAACTTGACAAATCTCAAAGAAACAAAAAGACCGGCTAGATCACACATTCTCATGCGGCCTCAACATGATTAGGACGAGGTAGGGGAATCACCCCACCCCAAACAAATTTGATGTAACTAGTGAAGGAATAAATACATTAATAAAGGAACTTGATAGGAAACAATAAAATAGGAAACAAATAAAATATATACTGCATTTGCAAGTGAGGGAGCCATGAAAGCTCAGTAGTAATGACGTGGATAATATCAAAGGACAAGAGGTCGGGGTCGATCCTGATCAACGGCTTTTGGGTTCACCCAGCATTATAGGGTACCGGATTTTTTCTGGAAAGTAAAGCGGCACGGGCGAAATATGAGACCAGATTACCCAAAAATCATGTGTCGATGGTCTATAAAAATTATTGTCACCAACACCATATTCCCTATCTTGGCGTGACAGGGCTCTTTACTTTACTACTTACTTGCAAGTGAGTGGCAATGTGTAATTGAAGGAAAGGACGCGACATTTTGCGTATACAACTACTGAAGTCAGTTTTAGTTTAATGGTGGTTGAATTTGGCAGTTGTGTTTCTTTCTTCAACTTGTGTTAATAACAACCATATGAATACTGTCTGGTAAAGTGGCCATATATTACAGCGGTGAATTCAGTATCAACACATTTTAGCCCAACATCAAGATGAATCATTGGCTGAACTTGAAATGTAAAAGAACTTCTGATATAGACATAGGATCCACTTATTGGAAGAACATTGAGAGCTCTTTTAGTCACCTTAAAAAAGTGCTGCCATTATGGCCAAGAATATTTGTGGCTTGGCTTGATGTGTATATGTCCAGAAGACAAGCAGCTACCACAGTGTGTGTTGTGTTCTGATGTATTGTCCAATGAGGCTATGAAACCATTTAACCCTCGATTACAATACCATAGTAAAAATTACCGCATCAAAATACAAATTCTTCAAAATTTGATAGTTTGCAGTGTTCATACATTTCTCCTTTCCTTGTACCTTCCTAATTACCACTTCTGGTGACCCCTTGGTGTTGGATTTGTTTCTATTGCTGTTGGATTTTTTTTTTATTTCGTGAGATATGATCTGATATAATGGGGAAAAATAATGTGACCAGGGAAATTTCCTCAGTCATTGACTGACATCAAACAACCCTTTGTAACTCAGAAAATGCAGTGAATAATGTTCTGGTGTAGCTGAACACACTGACAGACTTACTGTGACCATACTGATAGACATTGTAACACGTCCAACCCCTGAGGTCAAATTCAGGTAATAAATAAACCTGAGACAGGAAATCCAAGTTCTCCGTGTCTCTCCTAGTGTAAACACACAGATGTCTGTCAAAAAGTTCAAAGAAAACACTATTTTTAGAGTTCCTAATGTTACCATTAAGTGGTAATAATTTTTACTACAGTATCATAAACACATAGTCCACAGATGGGTATCGTAATTAAGGGTTAAATTACAAAGGCATCTCTATGCTTAACATAAAGAACATGCCACAAAAAGCATAGATTTTTCAAAAATTAAGGAATGTGAGCGCAATGGAAAATATGAAAATGGCAAAAAAAGACTGCACTGGTTGTAAAAATGAAAACGTTATGAGGGCTTCCTTTGAAGTGTCTCATAACACAAATGGAAAAACTGTACACAATAGTTAAAGAACTTATATTGCCCAATATAACAAGGCTTACAGGTGAAATGCGGCAACATTCTTCTCACTAATTATGTGAATGTACAATGTTACCCTTTTCCACCAATCTTGTGATTAGTCAGGTACACTTTTTCACTTATTATAACTTTAATTTTTATTTAAAGTCGTGCAAATGTATGTCATGTCGATTCCATCGATAATTTTCATCATCATCATCATCATCGAGTGCCGTCTCCACAACGAAGGTTGGCTACCATGGAGTGCCATTCCGCTCTGTCTCTCACTTTGATGGTGCAGGTTGTCATAGGCTGATTTGTCCAAGACTTCATCATTTGTTTTCTTTTCTTTCCATCAAATTCTACCTATTCTTCATTATATCCACATTTCAAAGGCTTCAATTCTCTGTTCTGTTTTCTTGTCTAATGTCCATGTTTCTGCACCATATAGGAGTATTGAGAAGATGTAACATTTTGCTAATCTTAGTTTTAGCCTGGTGTTAATTGTTTTGATGTTAGTATGTTCTTCATGACATTAAAATTACTTTTTGCCATTCCTATTCTTTGGTTTATTTCAGTTGTACATTTTCCATCGCTGGTTATAGTGTGTCAACGTAGTTGTAGTTCTGAACTGTCTCCAGGTCTATTCCTTCAATTTTGATATCCATTTGTGGGTTTTGAGTATTTTCTTTGTTCATGATCATAGTTTTAGTCTTTTTGATATTCATTTCTAGTCCATATTTTTTGCTTCTCATGTTTATTTCATTAAGTAACTGTTGTAGATCTTTAGGATTTTCTGCTAGTAGTACAGTATCGTCAGCACATCTTAGGTTATTGATTATCTATCCATTAATTTGTAGGCCTGGCATCTCTGTGATGTTTTTAAAGATTTGCTCAGTGTATAGATTGAACAAGCTTGGTGATAGGATGCATCCTTGTCTTACTCCTCTTTTTATATCAATGGGTAGAGTTCTCTTTGTTATATTTTATTATTGCTGTTTGCTCCCTGTATAGATTACATATTAGTCGTATGTCCATGTCATCTAGATGTATCTCTTTTAGGCATTCTATAAGTTGTTTGTGGTGTACTCTATCAAAAGCTTTGGTGTAGTCTACGAAGCAGACATATATTGGTTCGATAATTTTATATGCATGTAATTTCTGTTTTTATTTCCAAAAATACTAACGCATTCAATATTGTTATTGCACTTTGGTAAGAAATTCAAATCAAAATGTATTAGGAATGTACAGTTTTAAGTAAATTAGATCCCATTATAATCATTTGAAGTGAAGTGAAAACATTTTAATGTTACATTTATTTGAATTTGTTTTTTTCAAATATAATGGTTCATGCACTTTTGGGTTTAAATCTTGAGTTGAAGTAGAATCTGTGTCTACAAAATATATGTAATGAGTGTCCGCATAAAGGAAAGTTTGAGAACACCTGTACTAAGCCATTATGTGTTTGCGATGGTTTCAGTCACAACAAAACGGCAAACCCCCCTTTTTAACCTCAAACTCTATGAAGTACAGCCCTGGTACTCCCCAGCCACAGAGAGTGCATGCATATAAATTTGTATGCATTCAAACCTCACCAACAGAGTATCTGTACAAATGGTTCCTCTGCTGCGCCTTCACCTTGTAATGCTAGAGAAGTTTGTGTGACCTATAACACCTACGGCTTACTCCATGGTAATCAAATGCAATGGGCTACATGTCTAAAAAAAACAGTGCAACATAATTCTCACTGTGGAGACATCACAGAGTAACAAGTCTGGCCAAACAAGTAAGGCTAAAGTGGGAAAGCAACTCAATATTTATAATGCCTTACTGAAGTCGGATGTTTTGGGCCTAAATGAACAAAATACTGCAGCTTGCTGTAAACAGCAACACAACACATCTATGCCCATTTAATGTTTCTTTAAGGTTGGAAAATGAAGAGGAGTAGTCACCAGATGAATAAAGAATGAAGAATACTAACCAATCAATTGCTGGTTTATATATTTATTCTCTGTGTTTGTTGCAATGCCATATTTGTATTAATATTTGATCATGCATTAAAGTATTATGTTGGATATGTGATGAAAGAGATAATAACCGTACAGCAAAACAAGCCCTCATGTGGGAAACAACAGGTAAGAGGAAGACCCAGAGAGAGACACTGAGAAGAACATTGATGAGAGAGGCAAGAGCAGCAGGAATCAGCTCCCTCAATGAGATAGAGCTGCTTGCACAGAACAGAGACAAATGGCGAGATTTGATAAAAGATCTTTACAAGGATTGAAAACTGCTAGAATAAAAATTTAGATAAGAGAAGGAGTATCTGGGTCTACGCCCTATGGGCTAGCTACGGCTCGAAAGGTCAATAGATAGATAGATTACAGTATCAAAAAGAAAAATATCTCAAAGGTCATCCATTTTGCATAAATGTAGAAAAAAAAATAAGTTAGAGAAACAATCCTACAATTGTATGCTGATTGATTATGTTTAAAACCATAAGATACAAAACACAGTACAATTCTACTCACTGAGTGAATGAAAAAGAAAGAAAAAAACCATCTCTGTGTTAAATGTTTGTTTGAGTAGATGTCCAGTACATTCATGTATACACAAAACTTCTTGTTTATTTTTTTTCAAACATACATCTTTATAAAAACTAAACATACACTTACACAAGTAATGATTTGATGAAAGCAACCACCCACTCAGTTTCCAGTAATGGAAGAAAACAAATAATTTAACATGGAGAAGGCTTTTGATAGGGTTTGGCGAGAGGATTTAAAGAACAAGCTTTTTAGACTTGGCATCCAGGGTCATTTATTCAATTGGGTCTCTCAATACCTTCAGGATAGAACGGCCAGAGTACAAGTTCAAGGTCAACTAAGTAAGAAGGTCTCTATCGAACAAGGTGTCCCACAAGGCGGAAGTCTTGTCCCCAACACTCTTTTTAATTTTCATAAAGACATCGTAATGGACATTCCACCCAGAATACACTCAATATACGCAGATGATCTGGCGTTATGGGCTAGCGAGGAAAGTATGTCGGTGACTGGATCCAGGATGCAAGATGCCCTAGGTGAACTTGAAAAATGGACAAACATCTGGTTCTTACCAATCAACGAAAAAAAAACTACATATACAATTTTCAGCCTATCAAGAAACACACTCTCTGCAAACTTGAAGATAAAAGACCATACACTCCCTATTGACCAAAACCCAACATATCTTGGCGTCATCATGAATCGCAGAATGACTTGGAAAATCAGATAGACAGAGCAAGGAAAAAAGGCAGAAAAGAACAAATATAATGAAGAAATTAGCAGGTACAGACTGGGGGCAGACAGCAATATTTTGAAAAGACTATACGTAGGAAGAGTCAGACCAGTTCTAGAGTATGGAGTCACAGCCCGGGCTATGGCTTCCAAATCACACCTTAGCAAAATTAACAGAACACAGAACCAAGCTGCCCGTATCATCACTGGTGCTATGAAATCTACACCTCAAATCAAGACTCTAGAAACAGTAACAGGTTTACAACCCTTCGATGACAGACGGGTCACTAAAGTATTGCAACAAGCAGAGAAATATAGAAGGCTCCTTAGCCACCCCATGCACCAAAGAATAACTGGTTCCGGAATTGTACGACTAAAGTGGAGCAACTTCGCTGCAATTGCCAATGAACTAATTCTAGAGACCCAGTACTTTCCCAAACAATATCAAAACCCTTGGGCCCATCTGATATGTCTCCTCATGGAAAGCATAAAATACCAGAACTTTAGGTAAATATAACAGGAATCATGAAAAAAGGCACCCAATCAGACACAGAAAGAAAACACGTAGCAAAAAAACACATACATGATACCTACCCTCAGGACTCTTGGTCCCACATATACACAGATGGCTCTGCTACAAATGCCACCAGAAATGGAGGGACAGGTGTGTTCTTGACTCTGAATAACCAGGACGAGATCACTAAGTCAATAGCTACTGGAAAATTCTCAAACAACTTTAAAGCAGGAACTGAGGCCATCAGAGATGCTGCAACAATGGCTACTCAACACAAAATAACATGCACAATAAATTGGTGATTCTGACTGATGCACTGTCAGTATTATCAGCTCTAAAAAGCCCCAAGAACAATGAACTAGATGACTCGAGAACAACCCTGGACCAACTATGCAATAACTTCCAGAGAGTAGTCATTCAGTGGATACCATCACACTGTAATATACACAGGAACGAACACGCAGACAAATTAGCTAAAGAGGGAGGGAGATTACCACAGAGAACCATCCGCTCAGTTATGATGAAGCCAAATTCATTCTCAAGGGTCAGTTCCATGAAAAATGGAAACGAGAACACCCAAAGCATAACGAGAGTGACGGATACCACCAACTATCAAGGAGGGATCAAGTCATCATACTTCGCCTATGCACAGGCCACAATAGAATGAGAAATCGCATGTTCCCAAATTCAAAATAGGTACAACCAGCCTATGCCACTGTACACTGGACAATATGACTACAAAACATGTTCTACAGGATTGCCCCCAGTACACAGACCTGAGAAGAGCAATGTGGTCCATGCCCACCTCCTTGGAAGAAAAACTATATGGGGCAATCGATTCGCTTAAACAGACAGCTGACTTCATGAGAGAGTTTGGAATCCTACTCTGCCTGAGTCTTGATCGCAGAGAGAGAGATAATCCCATAAACACGATACTGCTTCTATATTCATAGTAATATGATCGCATAATTAAAACACAACTTTTGCATTCCATGTCTGACCTTCAACAAGTCCAATGGATGGGTACAGCAGGCAGCCATAGCACTTGCAACGCCTCCAAAGTACCAATGACCTATCCTCTTAGTCTTGTCAACAGCAGCTGCCATGTTGAATGATCAAATGGTTTTTCCACACACAAAGTAATTAATCAATTATAAACACAGTCACGATCTGCAGACAAAAAAAGATTAGAATAATTTTATAGAAAATTATAAATCCAGTTTTGGAAAATATAAATGTTTTTGTTATTCATCTTCTTCTTATTTTCTTCCTCATTTGCCTTTCAGCGTCAATGGGAGATATAGTTTGTGGTCTTTTGCTCTTCTGTTCACCTCTACTGCTGTTATGTTTCATAGTTCTTCTAATATTCTGTCATTCCATCTTTTTTGTGGTCATCCCTTGGTCCTGGTGTTCTGGCAATGTTTATTGAGAGCTCATTGTGTTGTGTTTTGATTACTCTGCCTTGTCACATTGTAACAAAACCATTTTATCTGTTGTTTCCTTATATGTTCTATGGAGGGGTTTATTTCTAGCTTTTTTCTCAGTTCTTCATTTATGATCATGTCTATCAGGCTGTTTCACTTAATCTCAGTAGGGGTTATTTTTCTTATTGTTCTTCCATCTGGGGGTCCATGACAAGCATTGGTAACACAACATTGGGATGAATATTTTATCTATCTCCATTTTCTGTGATTTCTCTGAGCATAAAACGTTTATGTTTTTTTTTTTTTTTTGTTATTACAATATTTTTGTTATTCATTCCTTCCAATTTCAATGATCTGTCCATTATATTTAAATTACACAGGGCACATACATTTTGGCCATAGAGAAACATTTGAGAGATGAACAAGCAGGTTTTAGGATCATGTGCTGATCAAATAACTACTCTATGTATAATAGTTGAACAAAGTTTAGAACTAAAATCCCCACTTTATATTGGATTCATAGATTACGAAAAGGCATTTGATAGTTTAGACAGATGAATGCTTTGGAAGTTGCTGAGTCATTACGGAATCCCCATAAAGTTTATTAACCTCATAAAAACAATGTATGAAGGAACAAATGTAGTGTGGTGCATGAAGAACAGATTACAGAAGCATTTGAAATAAGAACGGGAGTAAGGCAGGGATGCCTTCTGTCTCCATTTCTTTTTCTACTGGCCATAGATTGGATCATGAAAATAACTCAAAACAACAGAAATGGAATCTAGTGGTCACTGACCAAACAACTTGATGATTTAGACTTTGCTGATGACATAGCTCTCCTATCACACAGCCATCAACAGATGCAGGATAAAATGAACATACTTGATGAGAGATCACAACAGATAGGACTGATGATTAATGGAGATAAGACTAACATTATGAGATTAATACAATTGGCAATAACCAAATAAACTAGGAGAATTACCTTTATTAGATGTACAATCTTACATATATCTGGGCATTGATATAGATAAAGAGGGAGGAACAGAAATTATACCAAAATAAGGATATCAAAAGCAAGAGGGGCTTTCATTGCACTGGGAACATATGGAAATCCAAAGAAATTAGGTTAAATACAAAAATTAAATTTTCAACTCAAATGTTAAGGCAGTCCCTATTATATGGCTGTGAAACATGGAGAACAATAAAATTGACAATTACGAAGATACAGACTTTCATTAATGGATGTTTACGCAGGTTAAAAGGATGGAAATGGCAGGACAAAATCACTAACATAGAATTATGGAAATGTACCAGTCAAACACCAGTGGATAAAGAGATACAGCGAAGACGATGGCGCTGGATAGGACACACACTATGGAAGCCAACTGAGAGTATTACACAACAGGCCCTTTTTTGGAATCCCAGGGGAAAAGACAAAGAGGAAGACCAAGGAATTCTTGGAGAAGACAGATAGAAGCAGAGATGAAGATGATGGGGAAGACATGGAATGATCTTAAAAGAATGGCAAAAAACAGAACGACTTGGAAGTGTTTGTTGAAGACCTATGCTCCACTGGGAGCTAAAAAGGTAGAAGAGACATACATTTTGACAGCATTTGAAAAAATTCACAAACAACAATGGACAGTAAGAACCAAGACCTGAACCATGAATAGTATGGGACATCTATCTATCTTTCGTTCACCTGAAATATTGTCTATATCTGCTATGTTGTTTCCTGTATAAATTGAATTGTCTTTTGTAATTGTTGCAGTACCCATGTGGTTTTGTATCTATGGACCAATGGATTTTTCTCAGTCTATTCTAATTTTATGGGCTGATGATGAAGAGGTATGATCACTGGATGAACTCAGAAGGAAAGATAAATTAAATAAAATGGTAATTGTACAGCAGAAGTGAATTGCAGAATGGTCCAAGACAAATGCTGTGTTCCAAAGTGTGGAGATATTATATAATCCACCTATGACAAAGTAAGTAAAAAAAAAAAACATGTCAGTCTTCACATATAGTAATGAATACTGGACAATCAGATAACAGACAAGAAAATCTTTGAAGGCCTTAGAAATTTGGTTTCACAGAAAAGTGATGAGAATAACATGAATAGATTAGAAGAGCAGCAAGGACATTTTTAAAAAGGTCATGGTTAAAAGAAAGCCTATTATCAACAGCAGCTTGAAACAATATTATTTTGGCCATTTAATGAGAAGAGGATGTAAGGAATATATTGTAACAAATGGGAAAATTGAGGGGAAAATATAGAGGGAAGCAGAGAAAAAAATATACTAGTTGGTTTAAAATAATAGCATCATAAAAAGTCAATAGTAGAATTTATAAACAGCTACATTTTCATTCATTGGGTGTAGTCTCCACATTATAGGTTGGCTACCATGGAGCACTATTATACTCTGTCATGTGTCTTGATGTTATAAGTTGTCATGGTTCACCTGTCCATCTTTTTATGTTACCAATCCACTGTAGTCTAACAGCTACTGGGATGGAAATGTGTGGAAATAAATGACCTTCTATGTCAGCAAGCACATAAAATGTTCACACCACCAATTACTAATGAGCTTATATCTAATGTTCTCAATGTGGTATTGGCATGATGGCCCATGGTAAGGTATGATGGCTGACTTGTCAGTGCACTTACAGCTTTCTATAGAAGGTTCTTGGTCCAATCCCAGAATTAGCAAATCTATTTCACTATTTGTCACCCAACCTCTTAAAAATAAGCAAATAATGCATGCCTAATGTGATACTGACCAGTCAGTGTGCCGTTGGTCATTGATAAATAAATAATGGCAAAAACACCATAATCTCCATAACTTTAAACATGGGGGGAACCCTTTTTATTTAACTTCCATTTACATACAATAATGAGGGCTGCTATCCCAAAGCGGTATGTCAAAGTTATGCTCAGGCCTGTTGTGATAAAGTAAAGTGGCCTTTCTACTTTCTCTTCCATATTATCTCAGTAGAAGGCCAGACCCAGGTGGAGAGAAGCAGAGAAATAAAATTGCTTGTGTAAAAAAAAAAATATGCTCCAACCAATTCTTGCAAATAATTGAAAAGAGCACCATGGTTTATATTGTAAAACAAGGTTGAAAATCATTTTATATGGTAGGCTACTTAAATGGTCATTGAAAATTAAATTATTAATTATTATAGATTATTTATATATGAACAGTTACAAATACTACACTACACCAAGTCCAATGTAACAATTAACAAATATATAGTTTTATTAGTAAATAAATCAAATTCTATAATAAATTAAAATAACACTAATAACAGTATTTTGGTTTAATTAAACTATTTATTAGTATTCCCACACTACTGACTACAGTGACGATGTGGGTATTTATTATTGTACAGAACTAAACACAACACACATGCCATTCGTCTGTCACTCATTCTCATTTCTGGCTAAATAATTCGGTTGGTAAACATACACTCAAACTCAAATACTAAAGTCCCTAAAACTTACCAATGTAGAACTGAATTCGAATGAACATTCGTGATTTATTGTGATTTTTAACAATTTAACTTTTTAATCTTAACTGTCACTAAATTAATTTTTTTTAAATAAAAAATGAAATATTAATGTATTTGTCATTTGTTTTATT
Source organism: Megaustenia siamemsis (assembly GCA_032433765.1). Classification (NCBI taxonomy): domain Eukaryota; kingdom Metazoa; phylum Mollusca; class Gastropoda; order Stylommatophora; family Ariophantidae; genus Megaustenia; species Megaustenia siamemsis. The sequence continues at coordinate 28,647,167 of JAVIAB010000073.1, read as the reverse complement.
AATTAACAACGAGATATATCGTAAAATCGTTCATCATGATCATATCTATCTATCTCATAAAAAAAAAGTTTTACATACAAATTGAAATACAAGAACAAGGCACAAGGTAAAGAGAAAATATAAATCTCTCAAATTTCCTTTTAAATAGTAAACTGTCAGAAATATTAAATAGCAATAATTATATAGAAGTGAATAAAAAGCTGAAACGTTTACATACATCACATGTATTGTTCTCTGGTTGTCTGTGACTGTGGTGGTCTCCAGATAAGAGATGAAGATACGAGTTGACCAGTTCACCTGTCAGAGTCAAGTCACAAGTCAAGTCTGTGTAGAGCACCAAATGAAGACAATCACAAACTTCATAACATAACAAGGCGATTAAATTATGTATAAATGTGGTAAGACATGCTAACGATGAGACTGTGGATGTAGCTGATACGATAGTTTGTATAAATACTTCAAATATCACCTGATGACAATTCAATGTGGTCGAAATAATCCAGATTAAATTAACGTGCAACCATCCGCTACTGCCTCAAATAGAACGCATCCGACACAATATAAAAGGTCAGAGGTGAACACTCGACCTAGACCTTCAACGACCAGCGTCGTGGCACACTGTAATTGTTCATGTCCTGGACAGCAGTGAATTCACTGTGACGCTACACCGGCTATACGGCAAATACAGCAGTTTAAGCACATTGACATTTTGTAAACGTAGCCTTATTCTTATTTGAGAAAGTAAGATATAGCGGGCGACAGGTGTTCCCACTTCACAGTACCCGCCCTCTTTTTCCTATTTATTATTGGCTGCATCGTTTCTCCAAACTTATGAAACTGAAAGAATAATGATGCGAGTATCACAGTAATGTAGACTTTTTTGTGGGGGGGGGGGGGTGGCTAATCGAGATTTGAAATAGAAAGACCTAAACATTTATATGCTATTACTACACGTAACATCTGGTCTTTATTCCCCAGCCTCATAAACAAATTGATGATATGGCAATGATACCACCAGGTTTTCTTTCATGACTTACCGGAAAAAGGGGGGGGGGGTGTAGATTTAGATATTAACGCGGAAAATTATTAAAATCCTAATCCAGCAAGGAAATAGTTCATTGGATCACCGCAAGTATGAGGATTTATATTGAAGGGTATAATTTAACACTTGAAATTGTCTTTCCTTTAAATGTCCCCAACCTCACTTCCCTGACAACTTTTTTTTTTTTCTGAAAGAAACACTGGATACCACAGAAATGGAATAAAACAATGGTGAACAAGCTAGGCTGTTCCTGATGGATCTTAGCTTTCATGGCAATCATCCTGATGGTTTTCTGTCTTGTTCGCAAGACCCGGATAAGCTAGTTCGTCGTGACATCTTGCACACACATACTTATTGGTCTTCATATCCCATGTCTAACTGCTACTATACTCTCCACAATAATCTTCTCCCGGTTATCACGCCGTTTTATATTTCCTAAATATTTTATATTTCCCTTGTTTTTTTTAAATCTTAAATGATTAGCAACTAGTTCGCTGGAATAGTAAGTTGTTCCAAAATCGTGGGCATGGTGTGTACCACAGTAATCTTTAACGCAGATAATGCGAAAAACAGGAGGTCCCTGGGAAAAAGAAGTTGACCAAAAATGGCCACTGCCCAGTCAAGATTAATAGGAACAAAATATATGCACAATATTAAAAGTCTCTTGTCGATAAAACTGATAGTACATCTGTGAAGTATGAGAATATCTACATGTATGACAATGGAAACGAAAACACGGCTGCATTGGTGAAAAATAGCAAAGGCTATTTTCACGCAAAATTCAGTACCTCGGGACTTCGCTAGAGGGACTTCACTTGCGAACGCAAACAAACAACGCTCTCAAGATTAATTGCTGAATGTTGCCGGACATGGGGCAGTGAATGCATTTGTTTGTTTTTGTAAGCGATAAAATTACAGTTAATTGCAGTTGAGTAAGTCAAATGCGGATACTACGGATTTGACGAGACGTGAGAGGGTGTGGAAGTTTAAATCCTGTAACGATTCTAGGGCATAACGCTAAGTATGTACACACAAATACACACACACACATGTAACCTGAAAGCTGAACACATATACTTTTTGTACCGAATGCTGTAAAACGATTCTTCATCATAGCAAACGCAATCATATTTCTTCTTGATATAATCTTTTGTGTATGGAACACCAAAGTTCAAAACCTGTTCTTTCAGCCAATCCAAAACAATGGTTTTCCACATATAGTATGATATAGGCAGTTACCCGATACTCCACTGTATGCAAAGTTCGTATGATATCATATTCTTATAATTATATATGTTGTGATGTAAAAGTTAAAAATGGATCACTGCGATATGAATCGACAGGTTCAAAACACCATCGACTAGTGCTTTATATTTTTTGCCCTGAGCATGCTGGAGTTCATTACAGTTAATGGAGTATTCGCTGGCCTCTATGGTGCCAGTAAATGGGGCCCTAATCTTGGATAGGAGTAAGATACATCGGCGGATAAGAATGCAGTTGATGAGAGCATCTTCCACAAGCTGCGAACATTTCTAATCTGGCGCGTTGCGAATTAAACAAAAATACTTGTAAGAGAAAGTTTTAGGCGTGGGTTGCCACCGCTTCCTCCACCTACCCACCCCATATTTTCCTTCCATATCAATTATTTTTGCGCTTCCTAACCCTGTATTTATTATGTATTGTTCTTTTGAAGCTCGTGCCACTAAGAATTTAATTCGGGGCAACAGTCACTGGGACCTCCCCGCTTACGCTACGCCACAGGGCGTGACTACAACTAGTTCGTATCGTGAGCCATCAATATGCATGCCCTTTGTTGTCTGTTTTAAACGACTGAGCATTTATGGATTGGATCAGAATGCAGTAATGTCAACTCTTCATCATTGTGTGGCAGTTAGGGAACCAGCAAAGACACCTGCTATCAGCGCCTGGGCTGAAAGTGGTCATCGACTCATAGCTCACCGCTTGTGCCAGGATCAGCGTCTTAAGTTGATCAAGATAGTTCACCATAGTAGTATAGCAGGAAGGATATGGTTAGTATTTAGGTGCTAAATTAACAAAGATATATAGTAGGTGCGCGGCGCACCTAATGTACACGAGAGACAAGGGGAGTTAACCATGACCGCTCGTGTCGGGATGTTGACCTCTAGTCCCGGTGACCCGGAAGTGACCTGTTTATGTCTGGTATAGGCTGACATTGGAGTTCTTTATGTACTTGATCGATAGTGATAGGTTAGTAGATTATACAACATCAATGAAAACCCAATCAATATAAAACAAAAGACAAAAGCTATTTTTTATTCTTTTATTATCTCAATAGGTGTATAACATACAGTGGATATAATATAACATTACAAAAAAAAAATATTCAGTACACGCAAGTAAATATATAGTACAAGGATAACATTTATTTATAGCTATGTAGTTGGGTGTCTGCTTAGTTCTATGTCATAGATGAATCATAAGTGGTGAACCTGTTAGAGATTGCTGGGTAGTCTAAGCTGGTAGTGTAAATATTTTCCTCGGTGTTATGATTCGCTATCTCTCTCTCTCTCTCTCTCTCTCTCTCTCTCTCTCCGTCTCTCTCCTCTCTCTCTCTCTCTCTCTCTACTATTCCAGCCTAGATTTCCCTCCATTGAAACACTTACTCATTCTCTCTCCATTTATCCCTATCATCGCGCCTTCCTTCTCTCTCTCTTTCTCCCCTATCCTCTCTTAGACTTCTAACCTATCAGTCCACCCTCCGCCTCTCCCTTTAGCTCCCCCGCCCTCCCTCATATTTTTAGCGTCCCTCCTATTGTAACACTTGATTATTCTCACCATTTATACCTAACATCTCCCCTTCTTTCTCATATGCTTCTCTCTCTCGCTCTCTCTCTTCTAACCCCTACTAGACTTCTCTCCTACCATTCCACCTTTCTTTCTCTCTCTCTCTTTACCTCGCCTAGCGTTCCGCCTTCATTCGTATTTTTACCTTACCGCCAGTGTAACACATTAATAACATTGAATATCAATTACAAAAAGACTTGAAATATCTACTTTTTAAAGAACCAATAAGATAAACATATGAAAAACGAAGGAATAATACACGCGACAAGGCTTAACATACGTACTTTATACACATCACCATTAATACAACTGAAATTCCTTTAATGATAACCTATCACATCGTTATGAGCTAAGAGAAAAACAGAAAAAAATTCAACTTACACCGTAAAATATTCCACTACAACACAGACCGCTAGACTGAACAGTACTATGAAAATAAACGTCCGTGAATCAAGCGCGCTTATAACACGAAGTCTCACATCCGACTAGTTTAATCTGGTAAATAAAAGTTAGGAGACAAGGGCAGAAACCTAGGAGGCAAGGGCAGAAACCTAGGAGGCAAGGCAGAAACCTAGGAGGCAAGGGCAGAAACCTAGGAGGCAAGGACAGAAACCTAGGAGGCAAGGACAGAAACCTAGGAGGCAAGGACAGAAACCTAAGAGGCAAGGGCAGAAACCAAGGAGGGAAGGTCAGAAACCTAGGAGGCAAGGTCAGAAACCTAGGAGGCAAGGTCAGAAACCTAGGAGGCAAGGTCAGAAACCTAGGAGGCAAGGGCAGAAACCTAGGAGCCAAGGACAGAAACCTAGGAGGCATGGTCAGAAACCTAGGAGGCAAGGTCAGAAACCAAGGAGGCAAGGGTAGAAACCTAAGAGGCAAGGGCAGAAACCAAGGAGGGAAGGTCAGAAACCTAGGAGGCAAGGTCAGAAACCTAGGAGGCAAGGTCAGAAACCTAAGAGGCAAGGGCAGAAACCTAAGAGGCAAAGACAGAAACCTAGGAGGCAAGGTCAGAAACCTAGGAGGCAAGGGCAGAAACCTAGGAGGCAAGGGCAGAAACCTAAGAGGCAAGGGCAGAAACCTAAGAGGCAAAGACAGAAACCTAGGAGGCAAGGTCAGAAACCTAGGAGGCAAGGGCAGAAACCTAGGAGGCAAGGGCAGAAACCTAGGAAGCAAGGGCTGAAAACAAGGAGGGAAGGTCATAAATCTAGGAAGCTGTGTTAGAAAACAAGGAGGGAAGGTCAGAAAGGACACACCATTAATACAACTGAAATTCCTTTAATGATAACCTATCACATCGTTATGAGATAAGAGAAAAACAGAAGAAAAAAAATTCAACTTACACCGTAAAATATTCCACTACAACACAGACCGCTAGACTGAACAGTACTATGAAAATAAACTTCCGTGAATCAAGCGCGCTTATAACACGAAGTCTCACATCCGACTAGTTTAATCTGGTAAATAAAGTTGGACGACACTATTCCACCCTCGACTAACATCTAGGTTAACCAATCAGAGAGAGGATTTCTATCGGACACCCACCAACGAAATGACTGACCTCTGGATTAACTAATCAGAGAAAAAGATTACTGTTATCGTGATAACTGACCTCATTTTCAACTTGGAGTGCTGTCGAGTCTGACGCGTGGGTTACTTTAAATCGAGTCGGCCCTGATACAATCCACCTAGCGGGTCAATGATGGGAGGAAATAATACAAGTGACGGGTTACTTGAACGCGTTTTGACCCCTGATACAATAACAGGAGTTCCATGACAGTCATAAATAGTTGGATACAACGAGCAGGAAGTTATATTCAAGGTCCAAAAAGAGTGGCCAAATCACTAACATTTTACCTCCAGAACACAACAATTTAGGCTCATACTAAAAAAGTCGACCTAAAAATCCAAAAAAGCTACTCACATAGTCATAATAGTTAGACACAACGAGTAGAAAGTTATATTCAAGGTCCAAAAAAACGTTATTTTAGACATCCCCATAGCAAAAAGGCACTTATAACTCACTTTCGAAATTGTTACCCCCTTACTATTTTTAGGGATACGCCCATAAAATCGGTAAAAATAGTAAATTTTCACTCTAGGCATACCCCCAAACTTTATTTTAGACATCCCCATTGCAAAAATTTACATAAAAAACCACTTTTAGGATTTTACCCCCTTAGCATTTTTGAGGGTTACGCCATGAAATCGGTAAAAATCGTAAATTTTCACGCTAGGCATACCCCAAACTTTATTTTAGACATCCCTATACCAAAATTTACTTAAAAATCACTTTTGAAATTGTTACACCCCCTGACCATTTTAGGGTTACGCCCATGGAATCGATAAAAATCGTAAATTTTCACTCTAGGCATACCCCAAACTTTATTTTAGACATCCCCACATCAAAAATTTACATAAAAAACCACTTTTAGGTTTTCACAAAAAAACAACAAAAAGCTAGTAGTGATAGTGGCTGTGAACTCACCCTAACATACTACTTCTCGTGCGGTTTTGGTGCAGTTTCGGTGCATGTCCGTGCACTTTTGGGGTGGGTTCACAGCCATATATACCACTAGCTTTTTGTTGTTTTTTTATTGGAGTTTGATATGTAGGGGTGTCAAAAATTATGTGGGAGGTATGCCTTGAGGTTATATTTCAATTTTTTATCGATTCCATGGGCGTAACCCTCAAAAATTGTCAGGGGGGTAACAATTTCACAAGTGATTTTTAAGTAAATTTTTGGTATGGGGATGTCTAAAATAAAGTTTGGGGGTATGCCTAGAGTGAAAATTTACGATTTTTACCGATTTCATGGGCGTAACCCTCAAAAATGCTAAGGGGGTAAAATCCTAAAAGTGGTTTTTTATGTAAATTTTTGCAATGGGGATGTCTAAAATAAAGTTTGGGGGTATGCCTAGAGTGAAAATTTACTATTTTTACCGATTTTATGGGCGTATCCCTAAAAATAGTAAGGGGGTAACAATTTCGAAAGTGAGTTATAAGTGCCTTTTTGCTATGGGGATGTCTAAAATAACGTTTTTTGGACCTTGAATATAACTTTCTACTCGTTGTGTCTAACTATTATGACTATGTGAGTAGCTTTTTTGGGATTTTTAGGTCGACTTTTTTAGTATGAGCCTAAATTGTTGTGTTCTGGAGGTAAAATGTTAGTGATTTGGCCACTCTTTTTGGACCTTGAATATAACTTCCTGCTCGTTGTATCCAACTATTTATGACTGTCATGGAACTCCTGTTATTGCATCAGGGGTCAAAACGCGTTCAAGTAACCCGTCACTTGTATTATTTCCTCCCATCATTGACCCGCTAGGTGGATTGTATCAGGGCCGACTCGATTTAAAGTAACCCACGCGTCAGACTCGACAGCACTCCAAGTTGAAAATGAGGTCAGTTATCACGATAACAGTAATCTTTTTCTCTGATTAGTTAATCCAGAGGTCAGTCATTTCGTTGGTGGGTGTCCGATAGAAATCCTCTCTCTGATTGGTTAACCTAGATGTTAGTCGAGGGTGGAATAGTGTCGTCCAACTTTATTTATCAGATTAAACTAGTCGGATGTGAGACTTCGTGTTATAAGCGCGCTTGATTCACGGAAGTTTATTTTCATAGTACTGTTCAGTCTAGCGGTCTGTGTTGTAGTGGAATATTTTACGGTGTAAGTTGAATTTTTTTTCTTCTGTTTTTCTCTTATCTCATAACGATGTGATAGGTTATCATTAAAGAAATTTCAGTTGTATTAATGGTGTGTCCTTTCTGACCTTGCCTCCTTGTTTTCTAACACAGCTTCCTAGATTTATGATCTTCCCTCCTTGTTTTCAGCCCTTGCTTCCTAGGTTTCTGCCCTTGCCTCCTAGGTTTCTGCCCTTGCCTCCTAGGTTTCTGACCTTGCCTCCTAGGTTTCTGTCTTTGCCTCTTAGGTTTCTGCCCTTGCCTCTTAGGTTTCTGCCCTTGCCTCCTAGGTTTCTGCCCTTGCCTCCTAGGTTTCTGACCTTGCCTCCTAGGTTTCTGTCTTTGCCTCTTAGGTTTCTGCCCTTGCCTCTTAGGTTTCTGACCTTGCCTCCTAGGTTTCTGACCTTGCCTCCTAGGTTTCTGACCTTCCCTCCTTGGTTTCTGCCCTTGCCTCTTAGGTTTCTACCCTTGCCTCCTTGGTTTCTGACCTTGCCTCCTAGGTTTCTGACCATGCCTCCTAGGTTTCTGTCCTTGGCTCCTAGGTTTCTGCCCTTGCCTCCTAGGTTTCTGACCTTGCCTCCTAGGTTTCTGACCTTGCCTCCTAGGTTTCTGACCTTGCCTCCTAGGTTTCTGACCTTCCCTCCTTGGTTTCTGCCCTTGCCTCTTAGGTTTCTGTCCTTGCCTCCTAGGTTTCTGTCCTTGCCTCCTAGGTTTCTGTCCTTGCCTCCTAGGTTTCTGCCCTTGCCTCCTAGGTTTCTGCCCTTGCCTCCTAGGTTTCTGCCCTTGCCTCCTAGGTTTCTGCCCTTGTCTCCTAACTTTTATTTACCAGATTAAACTAGTCGGATGTGAGACTTCGTGTTATAAGCGCGCTTGATTCACGGACGTTTATTTTCATAGTACTGTTCAGTCTAGCGGTCTGTGTTGTAGTGGAATATTTTACGGTGTAAGTTGAATTTTTTTCTGTTTTTCTCTTAGCTCATAACGATGTGATAGGTTATCATTAAAGGAATTTCAGTTGTATTAATGGTGATGTGTATAAAGTACGTATGTTAAGCCTTGTCGCGTGTATTATTCCTTCGTTTTTCATATGTTTATCTTATTGGTTCTTTAAAAAGTAGATATTTCAAGTCTTTTTGTAATTGATATTCAATGTTATTAATGTGTTACACTGGCGGTAAGGTAAAAATACGAATGAAGGCGGAACGCTAGGCGAGGTAAAGAGAGAGAGAGAAAGAAAGGTGGAATGGTAGGAGAGAAGTCTAGTAGGGGTTAGAAGAGAGAGAGCGAGAGAGAGAAGCATATGAGAAAGAAGGGGAGATGTTAGGTATAAATGGTGAGAATAATCAAGTGTTACAATAGGAGGGACGCTAAAAATATGAGGGAGGGCGGGGGAGCTAAAGGGAGAGGCGGAGGGTGGACTGATAGGTTAGAAGTCTAAGAGAGGATAGGGGAGAAAGAGAGAGAGAAGGAAGGCGCGATGATAGGGATAAATGGAGAGAGAATGAGTAAGTGTTTCAATGGAGGGAAATCTAGGCTGGAATAGTAGAGAGAGAGAGAGAGAGAGAGAGAGAGAGAGACGGAGAGAGAGAGAGAGAGAGAGAGAGAGATAGCGAATCACTAACACCGAGGAACATATTTACACTACCAGCTTAGACTACCCAGCAATCTCTAACAGTTTCACCACTTATGATTCATCTATGACATAGAACTAAGCAGACACCCAACTACATAGCTATAAATAAATGTTATCCTTGTACTATATATTTACTTCGTGTACTGAATATTTTTTTTTGTAATGTTATATTATATCCACTGTATGTTATACACCTATTGAGATAATAAAAGAATAAAAAATAGCTTTTGTCTTTTGTTTTATATTGATTGGTTTTCATTGATGTTGTATAATCTACTAACCTATCACTATCGATCAAGTACATAAAGAACTCCAATGTCAGCCTATACCAGACATAAACAGGTCACTTCCGGGTCACCGGGACTAGAGGTCAACATCCCGACACGAGCGGTCATGGTTAACTCCCCTTGTCTCTCGTGTACATTAGGTGCGCCGCGCACCTACTATATATCTTTGTTAATTTAGCACCTAAATACTAACCATATCCTTCCTGCTATACTACTCACCATGCCGCTAGAAACAGATTAACCAGTCTGGTCCAACGAGAATCATGTCTAGGTTTGGGGCGTGAAATATATAGTTTCCACCAAACTAAAGAACAACATTTGGAGTTGATGGGGTCAATGCTCTACCTCGCCGTTACTACTTTCCCCAAAAAACTCTTTCGGCAGTGTACCTGTTCTTCTCCACCGCCGAGTCCATGTTAAAACAACGTTATTCGTTATTGACGTTCCACGTCAAACGAGCAGGGATCATAAAAGAAGATAACTCGGTATGTACTAAAATGTGCTGTTGAGGTCAGATATTTTGATTTGGAAGATAAAGTATCGCAGCTTAAGCAAACGTATCAACGCCCATTGAAGTCCATTTAAGGCGGATGTTGAAACGTGTCGTCGTCGGTTGGGCGAACGCAGAATATCCTCCACACACAAACACACACAAATGCATACGCACTCACACAGACATTTATCTGAATCGTGACAGCGCCCTTATCCATCTCTATTCTTGGCGAGATGTTCGACCCTATCTCATCATTCATCATCATCAGAAGGTGCCGTCTCCGCATCGAAGGTTGGGTACCAGGGAGCGCCATTCCGCTCTGCCTCTTGCTTTGTTGGTGCAGGTTGTCATAGACTGACTTGTCCATCTTTTGATGTTACTCGTCACGTTAGGCTTGGTCTGCCTCTGTCTCTTTTACCTTGTATTTTTCCTTCCAAGATTATTTACTACGACCCTATCTAATGAGTTTATATGCCTGTCAGCTTTACTTCTCTTATAAGTGTTCGTTTAGGTGTATCCTTATGTTTTCCTCTTTTTCTGTATATTCTGATGTTTCCCATAGAAACGTCTGTTTTGGAATTCTCTTGTTGTCTTTTCTCAACATATGTTCTACATATTGTCCATCTTCTCTTCTAATTGTAGATGAGATCGTTGGTTGATTGGGAGTAACGTCACCTTGCACTTTATTCGGTCTTTCTGTAATCTGTCATTAGAAGACTCCTGGTGACTACCGTTAAGATTACCCTAAGCTTAACCCTAAACGTGAACCGAGTTGAAAACAAAATAATCAAAGGCACACAAACTAGAAACAGTTCATTAAAATTTGTGCAGTCAATCAAAGAGATCAGTCGTAAATACACACACAAGGATTAATTTTATAAGCCGGAGCGGTTCATATCGCGTTCCGGTACATTTTTATGATTTTAGCGGCCCCGAGATACATATTTATATGCGTTCGTCTGATGACTCTGTGGCTGTGAGGTGCGCATTCGCCTCCGAGTAGATATGTGATTTTATAATTTCAATATATGGTTTATAATTTCACAAATTCACATTGCAGGAATATCTTATGGTCTGCTGTTTGATGTGCGACGGGGCTAATCCGACGACTAACTGTGTTTCATATGTTCGGAATTGGAGTCAACAACGATGTCGTAACATCATCAAGCGCTATACATTTTAAAAATATGACGATCATCATTTTCAGGAGGACGTGAGCTTCCGGTCAATATTGTGGATAGGCGGCAGGAACCGTTAAAGGCTATGTCTGAAAAGTGTTCCTTGTTGCAGTTTCCTCATATTCCAAGTCCGGCTTGTTGCAGGAGCTACTGAGTTAAGTGCTCTGTGCACACCGTGAGCTGTGTGTTTCATCCGTTTTGATCGTGTTTCGATATTCCAATTGTTTACAATGAATGATGATATCGTATGACAAGGAACAGTTGGCTGTGTTCACTTTCTGTGCGGTTTCGACGTGTGCTGAGACTGCTATGATGGGGACTACAGCTACCTTTCTCTGTTTGGGGGATGCGTTAGTATTTCGGATTATTCCACTGGCACCGGCGGTTGAGCAATTATGGATTTTAATTCGTTTGCAATGATACCGGGACATTCCATAACCAGATGACTGTCTGAAGAGAAATGTGAAATAGCTGTGATGTACTGTTGTTATGACACTGAATTTGAGTTGAAGAGAGTACAACGTTGAAATTATTGAGTTGAAGAGAGTACAACGTTGAAATGATTGAGTTGAAGAGAGTACAACATTGAAATTATTGAGGTGAAGAGAGTACAACATTGAAATTATTGAGTTGAAGAGAGTACAACATTGAAATTATTGAGTTGAAGAGAGTACAACATTGAAATTATTGAGTTGAAGAGAGTACAACATTGAAATTATTGAGTTGAAGAGAGTACAACATTGAAATTATTGAGTTGAAGAGAGTACAACGTTGAAATGATTGAGTTGAAGAGAGTACAACATTGAAATTATTGAGTTGAAGAGAGTACAACGTTGAAATGATTGAGTTGAAGAGAGTACAACATTGAAATTATTGAGGTGAAGAGAGTACAACATTGAAATTATTGAGTTGAAGAGAGTACAACATTGAAATTATTGAGTTGAAGAGAGTACAACATTGGAATTATTGAGTTGAAGAGAGTACAACATTGAAATTATTGAGTTGAAGAGAGTACAACATTGGAATTATTGAGTTGAAGAGAGTACAACATTGAAATTATTGAGTTGAAGAGAGTACAACATTGAAATTATTGAGGTGAAAAGTCAACCCATTATAATAAACAACAACATGTGCTTATTTGTGTCTGTTTTTGGACATGACGATTTCCTCTCAACACAAGAAGATAAGGAGAACCCCTGAAAGAAAACACAACTACCCTCATGCTTCCTCCACTATCTCCCTCCTCACCTGTTTTCTTCTCATCAAAGAACTGTTGACGTAGCATTAATCACATTTGGAAACAGTTACATCACGATGAATTAAATCTGGTTCAATCCAGAAAGGTATAAGCCTGCAATTACCGTATCTTATCTAGTGCAGGCCCGCCGGTACACAAACAGTTAATAGCGTTAACTGTACACATGGAATCCAAGCGCTGACAAATTAACATAGCTCCCACCTACAAACTCGAGCTGCTTTCATGAAAAAAAAAAAACCCGGAGTGGCGTGTTCATTTCGGTTGGTGAAGTTGAAAAATGAAACGGCCCGCATAGTATTACATAAAAAAAAAAAAAAATTAATATCCGTGCTTATATCCCTGCCACGCATAATTCATTGGTGCAAAGTAGAAAATAAGGAATATATGACAATAACTGAGATCTACCATTGCGCAAACTGAAGTCTAAACAAACAAGAATACGATTTGTATAAAATGAGATAAATGAACCTCGTACTTCAAACGACTCTAGTTTTAAACGTACCAGAGGTCGGACGCTAAATTGGAGAACATTTTTATCCGGAACACTGCGTGTTTACAGGCGCAGTGAACTAAATAAGAGTTCGTTGATTGTAGTGCGCCCAATCATCTATTGAGTTATGCTTGTGTGTCTTCAGTGCTTTCTTCGCTTCAGTTTGTATGTGTTCGGTTATACAGGGTGTAGCATTTCAACGTAGTATATTTGGGTACCACTGTTGATTTCCATCTTCGATCCATACTCACTTGGACAGACTAGATTGGTCAGTCTCCAGAACATGACAGGTAGAAAGAGTAGGTTAATCAACTGTTGATTTCACTGTTCCTGGTGCAAGTGGTCAGCTATGAGTCGATGACCACATAGAGACTGGGTGCCACAGAGGCATCTCGGCCAGATAAACAATTGTGACCTGTTCGTCCATCAAAATTTAAGCCATCCAGGCAACTAAGCTGCGCCACCCACAGCTGACTGCATGCGTCAGAATAGGCCAACAACAGAGCTGATCAAAACCCTGCTCCACCTCCAAGTAGTGCTTCTGGAAACAGACTACCAAGCCCGACAAAACGAGTAGGGATTGAAGAGGAAAGGCAATCCGACACTAAAAAAATGCAGTGCTGAAGTCGGATGTGTTGGGCCAAAAGACACAAATATCACAGCTCGGCTGTAAATGACAGCACAACTCATCTACATAAACTGAAGGTCATTATAAAGGCGGATGACGGAGAGGACTATTCATTCATTTAGTAGCAATAGGGTTAACGCCAATGGTATGAGAAAGAAAAAGACTGCATTATAATCATTCCCTATGTGTGGTCGGGAGCCGCGATAGCTCAGTGGTTAGTGAACTGGACTACAAAGGACAAGGGGTAGGGTTCGATCCCAACCGACGGCTTCCGTGTTCACCCAGCCTTAAATGTGTACCGGATTTTTTTCTGGGAAAGTAAAGCAGCAGGGGCGTTATACCGATCACACCTCCCCGAAAAATCATGTGCTGAAGGTCTGTAAAATATAGTGTCACTATCACCATATTTCCCTATACACCACTTGGCGTGACGGGGGTACTTTACTTTTTTTACTTACTATGTGTGGTCGGAGATTGCTGATGGAGGTGACATCATAAGTAACAATCATGGGTTGGAGGCTGAGCTTGTCCAGCAGCCGAGACTTCAGGTACAAGGGAGACCGTGGTTGAAATAGAATGGGGGCATCTTTTAAATTATGCAGTGACCCATGATAGCTACGACCATTGTGACAAAAGCTACCAAACACCAGTGTGACACAGGCTAACCAACACCAGCGTGATATAAGGCTACCAAATACCAGTGTGACACAGGCTAACCAACACCAGCGTGATATAAGGCTACCAAATACCAGTGTGACACAGGCTAACGAACACCAGCGTGATATAAGGCTACCAAATACCAGTGTGACACAAGCTACCAAACATCAGTGTGACACAACCAGAATGGCCACTGTCAACCGGCAAAATTGCTAGCGATATACACATGATATTGAAGTTGTGTGTATTGGACCAAAGGCACAGATATCACAACCTGGTGTAAATTAGTGACACACACATCCATGCCAACTTAAGGGTTTAATGCATCAGCAGATGAAGACTGTCAGCTAAAAATATCATCATCACTTTTACAACTCTTGTTCATAACAAGTCGTAAACGGTTTTTGAAATATAATTTGTTTACATTCATTTTGTTTTTCACATGATGGGACATGTCGCATGTCCAACCCCAACACAAAATGAAAATCAGTTCAGTTTAGCTTAGTTGACAGGTGCCTCAGACATTGTTTATCAGACAAGTCCATGAGTGCTCAGATCTCCATTGAAGGTATCTATCAATATGAAGCGACTAACCAACTAAGCGGCGTAGTGTTGGTTGACAAGTCTTCTTTGGATTCTTGCGTTGCACTCTCATCTGGCAACTCCCACCGTGACAAGATATTTGTGAAGTCTGTTCAAAATCAATTAAGTGAACGAGTGAACACAGGAACAAGGAGCCAAGTGAAAAATGAAATACATCATTTAATTTGTAAAATAAACGAGTAACATGACTTCAGAGATGAGCAATAATATACTAATCATCTTGGTAAATTTATAGATATCTCTGTCAATTTCCAACAGATAACATTATCATCACCAAAATACTGGCCATTTTACCAAACAAAGGTAAACATTAATCTATACTGTCTTACTGCTAAATTGACCATGGAATGGTGACCATTTCTTCTTAAAACAAATTTCAGTGAACTACAGCTGAAGCTTTAACTATGTCTGCTGCACTTTTAATAAAATGATGATTTCAAACAAATGGAAATTTGTTACTATGAATGCATAACAAAATATATATTTAAGATACTTATTTTTTACAAATAATTATGCTATGACTATGAATCTAATACAATTTCTTAATATATTGAAAAGAATTTGAATGATCAGCTATAGGAGAAAGGTTTCTTTCATATATATATAAACCCAGTAAAAACCACAATATGTAGATGGAAAAGATTGATGCTGAAAATAGTAAATGCTTGTTCAAAGATTCACCGAACACTGAACTACATATACACATAAAGATAGCACATAAAGTTGGTGAATCCACAAAATTATATTTGTGATGAATGAAGGAGAAAAATTTAGCAAGTGGTAACAATTAGTTTTATAAATAAAGCATAAACAGTAATAACATTTTGATGCAAACTCCTTTATCAAAGACAGAACACAGGAAAACAGAAACACAAAATGTACAAGACTAAGCTGAATAGTAAGTAACGAGAGAAGCTGTTCAGCAAAAGCAACATCCAGCATAAGACACTAATATTTTACCAAGCTACTGACTTATCATGATTGATTGCTACCAACCATTTGTCAAAGATGCCAAAGGCTATATATATATACATGTATGTATATATAAGCTGAATAGTGCAGTAACATCACAGGAAGGAAAAATAGAATAGATTAACAAATGAAGAGAAAAAATATTGCTTAGAATTTAAAAGAAAAAGCACACACTATATTTAAGTAATGTATTATACATTGTTCATTTGTCCTTTCACCACGAATTGTATTTCAATCTTTTGAATTTCTCTTTGTGCTCTAATTATCAATCCATATACATTAGTTTTCTATTCTTTTGTTTATTTATGTTTTCTTGAGTCTTGTCTTTCACAATTAGCCCTGGATTAAAATGTTAAGTCTTATTTTGAAGTGAAACAAAATTGTTGCCAGCCATAAAACAATTTAACAACTCTGTTTTACATTACTCACTAGCTATAATTAACAGATTCATGGTTATGGCAATGACTTCAGAAGAGTGGGATACTCAATAGAAACAAGCACATTTCTTACTGATTTTTTTGGTTCTGTGCAAATATTGAACTACTTTTAACTTACTAGCACGTGCACTGAATCATTGCTTAATTGTTCTATTACAGTCTACCCCATATACAAAAGCACTCCAGAGGCCATCTACCACAAACATAAAATCAGACATCATTGTAAAAGAATTAAACAAAAGTAACACAAATTGAGTTCAGAAATTAACTGGGATAGGAATAATGTAAGCAAGAAATTATAAGGTAAAACAAGAATTGAAACAGAAGTTATTAGGAATTCTACATAATGAGGCATGATAAGAAATGTCTACAAATGAAGGATATACAGGAAGCACACAGTTTAAGACATTAAAATCAAATGTTAAAATTAAACATAATCAACAACCAGCTTAGAACATTAGAAATCAGAAGCAACCCTGCATGACAAACAATGGAGAACCAGTGAAGACTACTTCAAACACGCTTTCTTGTTTGTGACCCATATTGGTTAACCATCTTAACACATAGCAAAAGCTGATCACTGAGGAAGATGAACATTAGAAATTAGAAGCAACCCTGCATGACAAACAATGGAGAACCAGTGAAGACTTCACACACGCTTTCTTGTTTGTGACCCATATTGGTTAACCATCTTAACACATAGCAAAAGCTGATCACTGAGGAAGACAAACATTAGAAATGATAAATGATAAATGTTATGGATGTTAGAAAATGACAAAACAAGTAAAATGATCTCATTTTAAACTCAATATTTAAAGACAATCTCCCCTATAGCTTCATCTAATACGATTTAAAAGCCTCAAATAACCCATCTATAAATAGGTAATGGCACAGTAAAAAAAATTAAGACAGCTGTACACTTAAGCTGTCTAATTCTGATATCTATTTTTAACTTCAATTGATAATAATTTCACAATAAAAGAAAACAGATAAAAAGTGATCTTAAATTCCAAGTTGAATATTAAGATGAAAGATTTACCATAACAACATATGATTTCATATAAAATGGTACTTTATTTAGCCACAAACAAGTGTAATAGATATGTAAACTAAGACATTGTTATATGGATTTTATTAATGAACTTTAGCTGTAACTTTTAGTTATCGCTTGTAGAGATTGACAAAATATAGTATCTTTTTCCATCTTGAAGATACCTGTGTCAATGACCTGTGCTAGTGAATATGGCTCTTATTTATGCAATTTATGTTGTCCATATACTCTTGGTTTCCCCAACACTGCAATAACACAAAAACAATATAATGAATACTGACACTATACAGACTTCAGGTGAAATCACCAATAGCAACAATCTGCAGAATGGAGAATCAGTCAGATATATCTCATATATTTCAAGTGCACCCATACAACATTACATGGTGATTTATTTATGTACATTACTATATACAGTGTGTGAATATAGATGCCTCTATCTTCACAAAGACTGGCAGCTTGAGCCCTCTGATCACCCCTAAAGTTATGCCTTACTTCTGGCAGGTTCTGTCAAGCTGGGAAGGTTGGTGCAGGTAAAGGTCAGACAAGGGTGTCCAAGTCCTCTAAATTGGGGTCGCAGCATAGGACTGACAACCTTATACATGCAAAACAGATGTGCTATGGTAACAATAAAAGTCAAAAAGTCTGCAGCAAAATGGATATCTAGACATCAAAGTTAGCATTACTAACAAATTTGAAAGCTGTCAAGAAAACACATGTATGAAAATGGATATTCTAATAACAAAACATGAAACTAGACTAGGTATATGGAATGTAAAAACAATGAATGAGGTGAAAAGATTGAAGGGAATAATAGAACAAAGAAGTATGTGTTAGCACTCGGAAAAATTGACAGACAAACAACAATAGAAAAAAACGAAGAACAATATATGGTCCGAAGTGGGATCGAACCCGTACTCAGTGGCACCGCGCCTTGCCACGAGAAGCCGAACGCTTGGCACACTACCACGCAGCCAACTAAAAAATTGGCTATTGCAGTAGTGTCTTACACGATGACGTTCTCAATATATTGTTCTTCGTTTTTTTCTATTGTTGTTTGTCTGTCAATTTTTCCGAGTGCTAACACATACTTCTTTGTTCTATTATTCCTTATTATCGCCTCGGAAGTTCCCCATATAATAATATTTATGTATTATTATTTGTACCCTGAAAAGATTGAAACAGGTAATGAGAAAAATGAAAAACTATGAGATAAACTTACTAGAATTAAGATGATGCAGGATGGATCTAACAAGAAGAATAAAAACAGCAAACATAGATACAATATTTAATACTGAAAAAGAAGATGGGCAACAATTTTACACAGTTGCAATCACATAATTGACAGAAATAGAACTATCCCTACTTGAAAGGAAACAAATTATAACAACACTAGTACAAGCAAAACTTAGAAATAAATTCACTAAATATCATCATAATACAATGCTATACATCTACAAATGACAATGGCAATAAAGCAAATGATAATTTGCAAAGTTCAATAGCAACAAGCCACCCTAAGATATGACTAAGTAATAATAATGTTAATGTTTTACTTTAATTTGGAAGTGAGAATAAGACAGAATGTACACAGAGAAAGTAACGTGATACAGAGAACTCTACATAAGAATGGAGATAACTGTTTAACTGATGCTGATAACAGGCAATGTCTTGAAACCCACAGAGAAAAAGAGAACAACAGGAGGGCCCGGAAATACATAGAGAAGAGAAGTCACAGAAACCGCCAAGAACACTGTCTTATGCTGGAGAGAATCACAGAAAAAAATCCAAGAATAGAGATGGATGGAGGCACCTTGTCTGTGGCCTATGCTCCAATAAGAGGTCTAAAGGGTTTTGATTGATTATTCTGACGTAATCTGGTACCGACTATAATAAAAGTAAAGGCTTTTCTCCATGCTTTATGGCATATGGGGGGGGGGGGGAGGAGGAGGAGATATGGTGTTAGTGCCGATAATTTTCATCTAATGGCACACCCTATGACTGATGTGGTTGGTATTATGCAAGGCTACCCTACTTCCCAGATAATCTGGTACCCATTTAAGACTGGGTGAACCCAGAAGCAATGATCATGACTGAATCCATGCTCTTATCCTTAGTAGTCTTGTTCACTGAGCTACTGTGGCTTACTCACATTAGAAAAACCAGATGAACATTTTTCAGTGTGTTGAAAACAATTGTGATAGCACTTATATTTTTAAATGATCATGATTGACCCATGTTCTTATTGTTAGTAGTCTAGTTCACTGAGCAACTGTGGCTTACTTGCATTAAAAAACCAGCTGAAAATAGTTTTTCAGTGTGTTGAAAACAATTGTGATAGCACTTATATTTTTTAATGCAATTAAAAATAATCTCTGTAACTCCTAGATAATACTTGGTAGTCCTTTGAGGGTTGCAACCCACTTATTGGGAACTGTATGCACAGAAGATAATAATTATAAATTAAAAGATTTGAGCAACACTTAAAAAAAGAACCCAAAAAAACATTCAAGAAAGAAATCACCACTACTATGATGCCTACTGATCAAAAGTGTACCACACTACATATAGAACTCTATGTCCCTTCAAAATAACTGTTAAAGATGACAAATTAATCAGAGACAACTTTGTATACTCAGGCTTTGACAAATGAAAGAAAAAAGTGAAAAAGAAATAATTACAGAAACGACTATATGTATCTTATATAAAACAAAATGAATGATTGATTACAAAAATAAACTCACTTTATATAAAGAATATATCACCACATCCATCAAGGAAATGAAGATCAGAACAGTTTAAGCAGAACTATATAAAGCAGACTCAATGTTGGCAGCTACAATTTTTGTACTACTTTTCTTCCACAAATTTGGTAGTGATAACACAGTTGAATAGAACAAAGGAATGATTGTGAAATAGTAGAAAACAAAAGGAGACCTCACCAAGTGCAACAGCTAAGAGGATTTTATATACTCAGAGCATACAGCAGTGTACTCAATCATGATCATCATGTAAATATTCTTTTTGAACAGCAGACTTCAATATATGGATCGAGCAAGAAGACTTCAGAAGAAATGACACAGCACAGATTTTATATTCGCTCTTAGAAATATAATAGAACAGTGTTTTCAGATTGGCTTGTAACAGTGAATGTGAGAATGTGAAGGAGAGTAGGGGATGGTTAAGGTGAATAGAATAATGTTCAGACAGGATAGCGGAAATCTCGTGACTGATTGAGAGTGTGAACTTGGAGGGGAGGAGATGATATAACGGAGTTGTGATTGGTTAAGGGACAAGGCAGGAGATGACGTAGAGTAATCTGATTGATTCAGAGACAAAGTATATAAGTCCATGTATGAGGCTGGAAGGGAAAACTTCTGCACACATGGGGGCTGTTGAGAACTAGTGACAGACAGAGTGCTGTAGACACCCAGTAGATAGGCGTAAGCCAATGGCTCATCGAGTCCAAGTCGTAATAGAGAGTTAGACTAGTTGCGGAAGTGGGTCTCGAATTTATTGATGAGACAGATCATTGTGTTAGTATAGGGAGTAAATATTAGGATCCAGACTAGAGTGATTCAGTGTTGGACCGATTGTGTATGAGAGACAAACTGAGGCATGACTACTCTAGAGAGATATGCATTCAGGATATTAACGTGTGAACAGCCGAGTGAATTGTACACCGCTGGCTTGTATATATTTTGTTTCATTAGACATGTTACATATAAATAAACTTACTGTTACTTCCACGAGAAAATCTCTGTGTGCAGTAAATCAACAACTATCACTTTGTCGTGGTCTGACACTGTGGTGAAGATCGAAGTGTGAGTGTCGCGGCGAAAGAGAGTCAGTGTATCAGACTCTGCAGTCTGGAATAATTCCACGTCAACACGAAGTCCATCAAATGTACAATGGGTACATGTTAGATACAGTAGGGAATTATCATCCAAGGTTTCTCACCAGGTTAATGGCAAGATCACATCTTGACAGTGCATCCTCAACCACTGCAGCGAAGCATACTTAAAGTGGGTCAAGAAGAGAGCAGAGTCGTTACGGCCTGGAGATTATGGCAATCACGATAAGGGCAGAATATTAGAACGCTTTAAAGTATATTCATGTGAAAGTTACATCGGTGACATTTACAGGGCATATTAATACATTGAATGGCATATTAATATGAAGAAACAATCGTTTTATAGGCTTTGAGAAATTTACACCATATCTGTTGATTTAAAAATACCTTTGGTAGCACACATGGTGACAGCTGGTGGACAAAACTGAGAGCTATACAATTCCAGACAAAATGTAACAATTATAAAAAGTCTATTTCATATGTGCTATTGGTCCCAACAGCCAAATATTCAAAGCAAAAAAAAAAAAAAATGGAAGTGAGCCTAGGAAATTGACAAATAGCCTCTGATTTCTGACACTATGTGGTGAGATAGACAATAGAGAATCTCCAAGGAATACAATAGCAATGTTCTCCATATGTGGAAATTAAGAATGAACATAAGACATAAAATGACTAATTCACCCATACCAACACATTCCAGCAAAAAAACATACAGATGGTGCACAAATACAGACAACTAGGGCAAATTACAAATAAACTTCACAAACTTTTAGTTTAATGTGATCATAAGATAACAAAAACCCATAGAGAAAACGGAAGATGTTTTATGCTCTCACAATTGTTTACATAACAAAATGGGTTTCACTAAAAAACACTATACATACTTTAAAATGTGATCATATCTAATACATAATAAAAAAAAAAGTAAAGACCCCCGTCACGCCAAGTGGCGGCGTATAGGGAATATGGTGTTAGTGACCATAAATTTTACAGACCTTCGGCACATGATTTTTGGGGTAATGTGGTCAGTATTATGCCCGTGCCACTTTACTTTCCCAGATAAAAATCCGGTACCCATTTAAGGCTGGGTGAACCTGGAAGCCGTCGGTTGGGATCGAACCCTACCCCTTGTCCTTTGTAGTCCAGTTCACTAACCACTGAGCTATCGTGGCTCCCAATACATAATACAACCACATAAATATTTGTGTACGCTTTACACACACACATATATATATATATATATATATATATATATATATATATATATATATATATATATATATATATATATATATGTATATATATATATATAATCTCGGCTGAAAATATTATAAGCAAATGTAGGATTATTAAAGCTGCCAGTTTGGTTTAAAAAGATTTGCGTTTTAAAAAGATGAGTGAGTGTGAAATTTTTGGTGTCACCAATAGTAATATTTGATTATTAGATATTTATACTCTTCTGTTAAAACTTATAAACATTACTAGTTAAATGTACATCAATGGCCGCTGAAATATAATACAAAAAAAAAGGTAATTCTTTACCTAGTTGATTATTTTTCTGATTCGTTTATCTGCTATTGCAACTCATATTTTTTTTGGTGGTGCTGTTTCTTGCATGTTATTGTTATGGATTCAGCAACCTGTGAGCTGAAGCCCTTCTGCCCAATGCCATGTAATGATACTTGCAGGTTTATTTACTGAGTTTCCTGTGTCATACATCATATTCTTTTAAAATGTGACATATTTCTTCTTTTTTTTTCAGTTCCTCTGATACCCCTGTCATGAATGTTGAAAGAGACATAAGCTTGTGAGCTTCCTTTATCATATGATGATGTTGTCAAGTTTCCTTAATTTTCTTATTACATTTTGTCTACATGGCTCAACAATGCTTAACATTATAGAACAAAAATAAAGAACTGACAAGTGTGTAGCTACAAGTCAAGTTACATATTTCTCTATTTGAAAAATAACAAATGTAAACAGTATGAAGAAATCAAGAAGCAAATAAACATTAAATATTGCAATTACAAAAATTTTATTTGATTTTATTTCTTTGCAGCAAAAGTATCGACAAATCAAAATGGGTGAACGGAAGCCCTCTATAGAATCATGAAATCATCAGAAAAAAAACAAACCATTACTATGCAATTATCTAAAAAAAAACCCATTATGGCAGTTTTTATATTTCTGGGTTTCTGCGAGGTAAACTCACTGAGGAACTAGAAGTAAAGGCTTTATGTTCAGTGCAATTGTGGAATAATGTACAGGTTTTGTGATTTTATTTCACCCTGAGAGAACAAGCATTTTTGCACAAAATTAAACCACCATCTATCTAATGACATTAATGATTTTGACTAAATAAAAATGACATAAATATCTATTTAAAGAATAATAAAAATGATCTAAATGTCAATTTAAGCAAAAATGATAAAGATGATTTAAATGTCAAACTTCACAATTTTGGTAATTAAAAGTTAACTGTTAGAATATTAAACTAAGACATCATTTTACCTTTGCAGAATGTTAAAAGTACAATGCTTGTAATGTTAAAAGTACAATGCTTGTTTGTGTCCACTTTAAACATTGACTTGAATATACTGTGAGCAATTGACAACAACCATGCATGCAGCCAAGTGAAGCTTTGAATATGTCTTATTTGCAGTATAGTTACAACCAAGAGGGATAAAAAAAATGTTCAAAATGTTGTTTTCTTAACTTTGATGCACTTAAATTTCATGTTTATAACTTAACTGAAAAAAAATTATAAATTTACTGACTCTTCTCAAATACTTAATGAAAACAATAAAAAAAGTTCCACATTTAATAAAAATTCATTTAAAAAATAAATCTTGCAGCTGTAGGAAACTGATCATCATCATCAGGCACTGTGCCTGCTGGCATGGATGATAATGCCGCTCAACAATTGTCTATCACTACAACTGTTTATCAATTCTGTTGTTAACCTCCTACTTACAGAATCTATTTCTATCTACCTATTAATTGTCCTTTTTCAAGCCAAGATGGCACACAGGTAAGAAATTCAAGACTCTCCAAGTTCAACAATCTTTGCTATTAAGTGTCAGACTTTGCACAGGACAGGTAGATGTCCTGCAATACATCCCTCTTCTGAGTGCCCACCGCTTTTGCTTCACACCTTCAGTTTCTTTTTAGAATTTCTCTTGGTTGGCCTCTTTTTCTTTTGCTCACTGTTTAATATTAGAGGGGATGCTTTGTGATCCTCTTGTTATCTTGTCTCATCACACGGCCGATACATATTCAACTTAGAATAGTAAATAAATAACAGGAAAACCACAAGGTAAGTTATATATAAATTATAAACACACATTTACTGATTTAGCACTCATAAAAATACATTAAAGCAAATGACTGACAATGTATATGTTGCAGTCAAACTCAATATCTGAATCTGTTTACTGTTTATGTTCCTAGAACGCATTGCTTAAAAAAATGGCTCCCCTTGTTTAACACTGCACTTATAAACCACATGACACTGTCAATCCATTACACATGATGGGAAAAGTTTTATTTAAATGAACCAGTCATTTTTCTCAACCTGGTGCACAATAATTGTAGCATTAAGAGTTACAATTGGCGTCATTAATTAACTTATTTGTATTAATTAACTTGTATGAAAATATAATTATATGTTAATGTAATATTTTTAAAATGTATACAATCACACATTAGCATAGCACACTATTTACATATACATTTAAATGTACAAGAATGCAGAATGCATTTGTTGGGTAATTACAATGTATATGTGATGAATATGCACTAAGAAGTGTCCACAGCAGATCAATCACTAGCACAACTTGCAACATACAGCAAATTTTTAAAAAGTTCAAATGAATCAAATTAAAAATAAGATGTAACCAGGACCATCAAGTTTAGCAAAATTCTATAAATAAAACAACAAAACATAAAAATAACTGATGATGATATTTTTACAATAAGAAAAAGTTAGCAGAGAATATCTTTAAACAAAAATGCAACAAGGAAATATTATGGCTTGTAAAACAGAAATGCAACTATTCTTAACCATTAAGAATCATTGATAGATAAAACTGAGGATGTTGAACAGATTTATTCATTTGCGGATATAGAAGCAGGTGAAGAACAAGAGTTGTGTGCAAGCTGAGTGCTGTTCATCCTTTTCAGTATTTATCGAACTGAACAGAGAATACAGACAACAAAACCCAGCATCTATGAAAGCAGATTCTTGTTGAGAATTCTTCTGAGGGTGAAGTAGTCAAATATGAGAATGGGTCTGTTGTTTGGCATAGACAGAGTTCAATGGATCTTGACAGCTCAAGTCAGTGGGGAGAATTGCCAAGGAAGGCAGCGGTGCATGTGCCCCAACAAGTAGTTTGACAATGGGGGTCAGGGCAGTAACTAAAACAATAGCTTAGCTTGAGACACAGATTTTTACCCACCTATGCTTTGCCAGTGATTCAATGGAATATGAGGAAAGTCAAAATGGGCTTAGCTCAAAAACAGTAGCTGGAGTCTCTGAAAAGTTCAAGGCTGATTAAAATTTCCCTAATTTTTGTGCCAGGAAATTTGGGTGTAAGAGTGAATGAGTGACAAACTTGCTGGGTTAGCTATTGTTGAGCAGTGGACTGGGCTGACATTCTAAATGCTCTCAAGGAGGCAGGACTAGTAAATGACTTGGGCAATCTACAATCTTGAATATATGACTAACTTAACCATTAAATATAACTCTAGTAAACACAATGTCACATTTTTTTCACATTTTTGATCAAAGACATTCAATATATTGATTGAAAATTGTGACAACATTTATTTGTAATAAATTAACAAAACCAACCTATGCCTTTAAGTAGTTAATTATTATATTCAGTATTCTCATGTACTAATACATTCCAGGTGACCTAGTGAAAAATTGATACCTGACTTGAAAGTTTGATAAAAAGTGATAACAGAATGTATGAACACAAACCACCTCATCTACAAATGCAGAGGTATAGAACCTGAGTTTTGAAACTATTCACTACTCTACAGTAATACATCCTAAAGAACTATCTACCGTCCATACAAAGTACAACTGTTCAACAAAAGCATTACAGAAAAAAAAAACTTTAAACAAAACATTAATTTTGTGTTTTTATTTTCCTATACTTGTGATCGACGCCAACGGCAATAGAGGAAGGATAGAAGAAAAAGAAGATACTTGTGATCTGTACAAATGAACTATGAATATGCAGTAATACTAAGATTTCTATAAAACATTGATCAAAGAGTAAGACAAAACAAGCTACTTGATGAGACAAAGAACAAATATAACTCATGAGTAATACAAATCTGTTCAAATGGATATATGGGACCAAATGTAATAATGTAAGAAATGTACTTGTGGTGACTTTCTCTGCCAGATATGCTAAGTTTATTAAGAGATCACAGTCCACTTTAAATTAATTTAGTTCAACTTTTCAATAAAAAACTTTATTTTTGATCCTTCCAGTGCTGTCAAATGTCACACATGGTTTGAAGTGTTTTTCGACACCCATCTCTATTTTGGACGGTGTGTTTGATCTTATATATCTGCTTTAATGGCTTCCGAAGGAATTTTATATGGTCCTGTGACTTTACCATTTTTTAATAGTTTGATGGCTTTCATTATTTCTTCTTAGCTTGGTTTTCCACAGTTAATGTGTAACTCTTCTTCTGCTGGTAGTATATCTGGAGGATTATTTGAGCCGGGTCTATTCAAAAGTTCTTCAAAGTGCTCTTTCCATCTCTCTATTTGTTCCCTTATATTACTAAGCAGATTTACTTTCTTATCTTTAATAAAGGCATTGATCTGTTTGTATTTTCCACTTAATTTCTTTGTGCTATTGTACAGTTCTTTCATATTCCCTTTATTTGCTGCTTCTTCTGCCGCTTTAGCTAGTTCATCTATATATTTCCTCTTATCCCTTTTAATGCATCTTCTCACTTCTTTGTTCACCTCTGTGTAAGCTTCCTGTATCTTGGCTTTATTACTTCTCGTTTTGCTTTTATTTATGTCTGCTTTCTTGTTCTTTCTTTCTTTAATTTTATCCAGGGTCTCTGCTGTCATCCATGCCTTATTCTGGCGTTCTCTTTTCCTTAGTGTTTCTTCGCATGTCTCTTTCCATATATCTTTTACCTGTTTCCAATGACCTTGGTCAAATAACTAACTACTATGCGTATAATAGTTGAACAATGTTTAGAACTAAAATCCCCACTTTATATTGGATTCATAGATTACGAAAAGGCATTTGATAGTTTAGACAGAAGAATGCTTTTGAAGTTGCTGAGTCATTACGGAATCCCCATAAAGTTTATTAACCTGATAAAAACAATGTATGAAGGAACAAAATGTAGTGTGGTGCATGAAGGACAGCTTACAGAAGCATTTGAAATAAGAACAGGAGTAAGGCAGGGATGCCTGCTGTCTCCATTTCTCTTTCTACTGGCCATAGATTGGGGATTATGAAAATAACTCAAAACAAAAGAAATGGAATCCAGTGGTCACTGACCAAACAACTTGATGATTTAGACTTTGCTGATAACATAGCTCGCCTATCACACAGCCATCAACAGATGCAGGATAAAATGAGCATACTTGATGAGAGATCACAACAGCTAGGACTGAAGATTAATAGAGATAAGACCAACATTATGAGAATTAATACAGTTGGCAATAACCAAATAAAACTAGGAGAAATACCTCTACTAGATGTACAATCTTACATATTTATAGGCAGTAATATAGATAAAGAGGGAGGAACAGAAAATGATACCAAAATAAGGATATCAAAGCAAGAGGAGCTTTCATTGCACTGGGAAACATACGGAAATCCAAAGAAATTAGGTTAAATACAAAAATAAAAATTTTCAACTCAAATGTTAAGTCGGTCCTATTATATGACTGTGAAAAATGGAGAACAACAAAATTGACAATCACGAAGATACAGACTTTCATTAATGGATGCTTACGCAGAATAAAAGGATGGAAAAGGCAGGACAAAATCACTAACATAGAATTATGGAAATGTACCAGTCAAACACCAGTGAATAAAGAGATACAGCGAAGATGATGGCGCTGGATAGGACACACACTACGGAAGCCAATTGAGAGTATTATACAACAGGCCCTTTTTTGGAATCCCCAGGGGAAAAGACAAAGAGGAAGACCAAGGAATTCTTGGAGAAGACAGATAGAAGCAGAGATGAAGATGGTGGGGAAGACATGGAATGATCTTAAAAGAATGGCAAAAAACAGAACGACTTGGAAAGTGTTTGTTGAAGACCTATGCTCCACTGGGAGCTAAAAAGGTAGAAGAAGAAGAAGTTTGATCTTATCTAATGAGTTTATGCCTGCCAACTTTGCTTCTCTTATAAGTTATTGAGTTATTTGCGGGTCATCATCATTGCACTCCGAACATGTCCATAGGTGCTCAGATCCCCTCCTCAGCAATTCCCTCAGTGTCCAGCGACTCCAGTTCTATGTTGGTTGATAAGTCTTCTTACACGGCCACTAAGTTTCTCATTTCTGGCTGTGCCCATCTTAACTCCCATTTCCATCATCCGAAGAAGTGACGTTGATCTGTGTTTGTCGAAGTCCTGTGCTCTTCTCACATCTCGGAGTGCATTGATGATGTCCGCCCGATCCATCGGTTGCCCGTCCTCAACCGTTCTCTTATAAGTGTTCTTTTTATTGTCTCTTTTGGTCTTCCTTTTTTATCATTAAATAAAAAAACTAGGTGAACATTATTTTTTATATACCTCAAGGCCCATTCAATAAATTCAAGTTACAAACTGAAGTTAAAATATCATGAAGTGTTGTCTATAACTTTTAGAAAATAGAAGAATTAAACAAAATAGTGATATCCAGTGTCTATCCAACTGTTACAAGGAAAAAAAAAACTCAAATAATAAACGTGGAGATCAAAGACCAAAGGGATGTGTATTTATATCAACTGTTACAATCTAAAAAAAATTGTTTAATAAAAAAAAACATCTCACATTTCATAGAACATACAATGACAGAATATCAAATGGTTTGTCATTTTATTAGATCCACATTATCATTCTGATATATGGTATCTGGCTTATGTGACTATCATTTAAGATCATATTACTTTTATTATATGCTGCCTCAACAGTGATGATTTTAAATAGCTCTTTCATTTTCTTTATTATATCCACTGTTTCATTATTTCAAACTACACATTTTATTTAATAGGGTTGCTGATTTACTTTGGTACTTTCTTGTTTGATCAACTATGGTTTGTTGTGGAATACCAAAACTAAAGAATGTTTCATCTACCTATCAGGTGTAGTCCTCATTTGTGTTTTTTTTTTTATTTACATTATTTCCTTCCCAAAAATAACAAGAGCACATTGTGATAAAAAAGCAACATTGAAAAAAAAAGAGGCACAAATTAACAAATGGAAAGTTTAACTTCATTGAGTGGAAAAAGAATCAATAAACACGGAACTTCAGCAAGAAGCCCCTGGCGGCAAACATATATGCCATTTGGCACAATGACAAAAGAAGAAATATATATAAACACCCTGTTTTATTTGTTGAAACATTCCCAATCGATTTCCAGTTCTTATGGCCACTGTTTGTTGCCAGTACAAGTTCTTTATTATTCTTAGATCTTTGGTGTCAACGTTGTCTTCTAAAATTTTAATTATTTCTTGGTGCTTTACTTTGTCAAATGCCTCGGTATAATCTATGAAACATTGGTATAGATCTGTTTTCACTTCTATGGCTCTTATCTACTAAAGATATTATGATGTATATGGCATTGTTCATACCTTTATCTCCAAAAAAAACAACAACACCGATCACCACTAATTTCTGGACCGATTTTGTTTTGCATTCTTCACATGATTCTTAGTAATATCTTAATCATATGACTCATAAGGCTTATTGTGTGATGATCTAGATTTATATATATATAGTCCATTTTCTCAAATTGTATGTTCTTCATATAATGTTTTTGCATAACAAGGCTGCTAAAACTATGTTATAATTTTAAGTTACATAGTTTAATATCACACTTTATATAAACATTTTTTTTTCTTGTAAGGATTTCCCTTAATTTGTAAGGAATTTTCTTAAAAATATACTTGTAAGCCATACATGGCAATATGTAGGGAAAAACAGGCCATTTTTGCAACTTGCTGCATATTTTAAACAATTGAATTATGTCTACACATAACTTTTTATATAAATATAATTTAATAAGCAATTTAGAAAATTGCTCTGCTTGTAAGTGCACTAGCCAATCAAAGTGTACTAAATCTATATTTGAAATCTCTCTCTCTCGCTCGCGTTGCACACACACACATATATTAAAATTACATATTGAGGCCAACCAACCATGCTTCATCCATACACATAAGCAATTAAAATGTAGTTTTCACAACAATTTTTAAAATGGCAAATGTGGTCTAAGATAACCTACATTATGGGGCTGAATAGGTTGTGTTTGACCTAAAAGAAGCAAAAGAATTTGACATGTAACATTTTTTCTCCTGGTGTATAGGTCTGCCATTAAAAAAGAAAGAAGGAAGGTAAGAATAAACTATGTTTATATGCAACAAAACTATATAAACATTTCTATAGTGATCATAGAGGAAAAATATATATCTAAAACTAGGAAGTAAAGTAATATGCCACAAAAGAGTTACCACAGGCAGAAAATACAATTCTTCTTCTCCACTGGTTTGGTGGTTACTCCTCTTACTCTCTATTGTCCACACTTAAAAGAGTTTTTATTTGGTATAGTGGCACTGTGTCGTGGTTTATACAGCAAGCTGTAATATTTGTGTCCTTTTGTTAAAAATACCCAACGTCAGGGCAACATTTTATGAGTACCAGTTTTGCCTTCCTTCTTTGATCCATGCTTGGTCAAATTAGTTAGTCTGTTTCCAGTGCTATTGTAGAGAGGTGGAGTAGGATCTTGATCAGTTCTGGTTCACTGTTCATGACACATGCAATCATCTATGTGTTGCAGACTGCTTTCAGTCCATGCACTGTCTGGTGGTTTGCCTTCATTATAATAATTATTATTAATTATTCCTTGATAGAATTTCTTGAGAATTTCTTCATCAAATCCCTAAATACATGGCCAAGCTATAACATTTTGGTATGGTAAAAATTGTAAAAAGGCTTGACATTACAATAACCTTTTCTAAACTAATATCTGACTAAAAAGAATTCTAAAAAAAGAAAAAAATTTAATAAGTGACTAACAAGGGTCAAAATATTGGACTAACAATTTTCTTAACAGCAAATTAAAATTTGATTTTCACATTTAAGATAATTCAACATGTTTTTCATGATCTGAAATGTTGAAAACACAAATACTTCATTTATATTTTTAAAATAACCACTCAATATAGAAATTTGAATTGAAATAAATTTTCGTTTACAATAAAATTGTCTACTATAAATGCTAACAATGACTCAAAGAGCCTTAAATAAACGCTACGAAAATGCCAGATTAAGAGGAAGACTGAGAAAGAGATGGATAAAGAGAATACTAGAGTCACTAGGAGGAATAACATCAGAAGAGACCAACAGAAGAGCAAAGAATCGCAGATTGTTTCTCCCCTCGACGCCAACGGCAGCAGGGGAAGGATAGAAGAAGAAGAATAAAATTGTTTTGTAATGCTCAAGTGTTCTATGGCTATCACACAAAAAAACTATTTTCTTAAACACTACTGTGACTACAATTGTTCACAATAAATGCAGATGTTTACAGCTTTTTGAACTGTTGAATGTTAATAAAAAGTGTTAATAAAGCATTAAACTGTGTGTCTAGTATATAGCTGCAAACTAATACCTACAGATACATTATAAAATCATGCATAATTAGATTATTGCACTGATATGTGTGTTAACTTTCATTCTGAAACCAAATGTGAAACGAGTTGTTACTTAGATTGACAATACATAATCAAACACAAATTAAAAAGAAGTGCACACATTTCTGCAAGTCCAGTTAAGACTTATTGTACGACCAAGATAAATAATATGTACAGATTTATCCTTCTGGTCACTATATATATATATTTATATTACTTAAAGAAAAATAATCCATACACACAATAAATACCTGACTTCAAAATTATCAAATCATATAAATGACAATAAGCAAATCACAGCAACCCAGATGCACTGTTATATAATAACATCCAGTAAAATACAATAAATTGTGGCAAACACAGTTTTAAAACATTAAACAAAAAGAAAACATTCTTCTACAATAAATTCCTTGAACAACTCTCGATTCTGTGTGTACAATGTACATGCCTTTGATTTTCTAAAGTCTTCTTTCATCATTATAATACAATATATATATATACAATTAATAATTCAGTATAATTATCTTTTGCTGTTGGTGGAGATGCAACAGTTGCGACTGTTAATGGTGCACCAACAACACACAAATTTCAAGAATAGGCAAGGCATGGCAAGGAGCTCTGGAGATATGTGTAGTCAATATGCCAGTAGGATTTGTGAATTGTGATTAAAGCATGTTTAAATCATACCAGCTACACAACAACAACAACAACAAATATATTAAATATTTGCAAAAATTCAACAAGAAAAAGATTACTTTTAGATAAAGATATTTACAGTGTCAGAGAATATTTGTGCACGGATTTACATTTTTATTTACCTTATGCAGTTTGTTGCTTCTATCAATATAGTCTTCTTATTTAATTATTTCAAATCTCTACAAGAAGTCAGCATTATTTAGCGATTTTCTTAACACATTAGTATTGATGAAGATGAACCTACTGATGATTGTATAATGATATTATGTATTGTTTTCTTGATGATCATGACATGTTCATTATCTGCACAAGAAGTGCAGTGTCTTTTAAAGAACGAATACACTTAGAAGCAAGCCAAAATATGCACACCCTGAGACTTGGTTCAGTTTTATATTAAAATGATTCTTACACCTGAATACACAAATCTCATTCCCCAAGATTAACACAATCTGCGACCCAAAAAAAAAATAGGAAATACTCCGTCGTTGACGTAATGCCATGAGTTGATGCGGGCGGGGTGCCCTTTTACTCATCGATGTGGCGGGTCGTAATGGCTTTCTTGACATTCCCGGCTCTTACTGGAGAAGTTGGAGTTCGTCTATCCCAAGCTATGCTGGGAAACAACTAGTCCAGCCCAGAGGTACTGCAATACTGGGTCTTCTACATCAGCAACAGCCACCACTACAGGGAACATGTTATCTGTTAGCCAGCCTGTTTTGATGCAGACTGTTATTGGGGGAGACCATGAGGAGGTAGATCTGCTAGATCTTGGTCAGCTGATGGTGCACCCACCCTGCAATTCCGATTGTCCAACAAATGAGAGTGATGAATGATTTATAAATTAATCAGACAATTTTAAATAATCTGTGCAACATAATCAGTCACACCATAATATTTGATAGAACATTTCTTTCTAATAAATTTGTGTGCTTGCAATATAAAATAATAAATTCCAGTAAGCATGAGTGGAAATTGTTATGTCTAGATATAAATGAAGGACAAAATTTAAGAGTTAATGAAATACTTAGCACCAGACCTAAAATTCCTTTTCACGCAACTAATGGATTACAAATAGCAGATTATATTCATTTACCTTATACTAAAACAGAGTAAACAACGGCACATCGTAATACATATGTACACATACACACACCTCCCCCATTATGTATATTATAAAACACTTTACAAAATAATATTAGGAAATGCAGAATACAAGTAATGCAAATGTGATTTCATTAATCAACTAAAATAGGAATGTTTTTCTCACAGAAAGGGTTAAATTGTTTAAATGGAACCTAAGCCTGATATGATTCCACAAAATCTGTCATATATTACATTAACAGTTACCTATCAATAACATTAGATAATGTGCTAATAACTAAGACAATCTGCAGCTAAAGTTTCTTTTCTTTCACCCCCCCCCCCCCCCCTCCAAAAAAAAAAAGAGAAATGTGAAGAAAAGAAATTAAATATCTAAAAAGAAAACTAGATGTATGAAACAATTTTGGAATGTAATATTCTGAATCATAAAATAATTGTAGCTTTACCATTCCCATATTGTATATAACACTCTACAAAGAAAATGAGCCCTTCCTGTGAAGCTTGGATAAAAGCTCAATGAGATTCTAGATTATAATGATAAACTACACGACTAGATTACCCATGACTACATTAAAGATCACACCACAACAAAATATGTTGTTCAATATATAATGTTGCTAATTATTAATTTTTAATGATTTAAATTGTATATATATATATATATATATATATATATATATATATATATATATATATATATATATATATATATATATAAATAAGGTATGCTGATGATACAGTCCTAATAACTAAGAGTGAAAATGAGTTACAAGAAATGTTAGACATTATAGTGAAAGAAAGCAAAAATAAAGGTCTCCAGCCTTAATAGCAAAAAGACAGAAGTAATGGTAGCAACAAAGAAAAAGACATCACCACAATGCACAATAAAGACAAGTGGAAAAATGTTAAAACAGGTAAATGAATTTAAATATCTGGGAACATTGTTAACCTCAGATGGTAGATGTACACCAGAGGTGAGATGCAGAATGACTCAGACGAAGGCAGCTTTCCAAAAAATGAGGAAGATACTATGCAACCCATTTTTGACAATAGAAACAAGAAAAAGTTCTTAAATATTATGTAGAGCCAGTCTTAACATATGGATGTAAATCATGGACAATAGGACAACAGACAAAAAAATCACTGGAGGCTGTAGAAATGTGGTTTTACAGAAGAATGTTGAGAATACCATGGACAGCTAAGAAGAGTAATGGAGACATTATGAAAGAGGCAAAGCAAAAAGAGAGCTAATTTCCAATATTTGGAAGAAACAATTATCATTTTTAAGGCCATGTAATAGGAAGGGAATAGCTGGAATATATTGTAACAACTGGAAAAATTGAGGGACAAAGAGATAGAAGGAAAAAGAGAAAAGATACCAGACAGTTTAAGAGAATGGCTTGGCAGAAGGTCAACAACAGAAATGATAAATAACTGTTGAGATCAAAAGTTGTGGAGAGACATGATCACCTATGCCAGCAGGCATGGTACTTATATGATTATATATATATATATATATATATATATTCCTATTGATCATGTCAGCATTTAGGAGTCTGAGACTAAGGTGGCTGGGCTACGTGGGAAGAATTTTCATTCTTATCGTCAGCTTTACAGCAGCTCCACATTTCTATGCATTTTAATGCCTTTACCCCGACACGTGAGATGGACAACAACTGTATTCCAATAAAATTATGGTTTGGCAAACTCAGGGATGGAAAGAGATCAAAGGGCAGACTAGAGATGAGCTATAGGGATGTTTGCAGGTGTTCCTTGAGTGAATTCTCTACCAGTGAATGAAATTGGGAAAGTCTGGCACCAGATAAGAGGAACAAACAGGGAGCAAAAAAAAAAACAGCACACCAACATTCGAGGAAGTGATTATATCAAAACTAGATGGCAAAAGGCTTAGGAGAAGGGAGCTGAGGCCTGGCACCACAAATGCATCTTATTCATTCTGTAGTCAGATCTTTCTATTCAATATTGGCAGATTTAGCCAAGCAAGAAACTACTCAGTAACACAGTATCTGACACTAATATATTACCTAGACTACTGACTAATCATCTTTGCTTGCTACCACTTGTCTGTGAAGATTCCAAAGGGCACATAAATATATGGCATTTTGCGTTTCAGAGATGGCTGGAAACAGGTAGATGTTGATCTTCAACAGTAACTCCCCAGCACTGCTTTGGCGAGCTGCTTCACT
This sequence comes from Megaustenia siamemsis, assembly GCA_032433765.1. Taxonomy (NCBI): domain Eukaryota; kingdom Metazoa; phylum Mollusca; class Gastropoda; order Stylommatophora; family Ariophantidae; genus Megaustenia; species Megaustenia siamemsis. The sequence continues at coordinate 28,611,178 of JAVIAB010000073.1, read as the reverse complement.
CATGGTGAATATCATACCAATATCTAATCTAGCTCTTTTTTTAAATTCTAACACTGACTTTGATCCATTTTCAAATGTTATCATGCAGATTGGCATACATAGTCTCCATGTACTATGATCATCTGCAAGCTTTTCTCAATTATTATCACGAACAGAGAATTCACTCAGGAGTGCCTTGTAGATATCTTTGTTTCTCTAAGACCAATTGTATATTTTATTTGTGATATGGTTGGTATTCTTAAGGCCACAAAAAAACCTAAATCCTATTTTCAAGGGTGAATTAAGATGGGACCCCACCACAAAGTGCACTAATCACTCAGCCATCAAGCTAGTGTGTTGATGATTATTTATGCCCTCTATATTCTGCAATGTTTGATTTTTATCCATCAAAGACAGTGGTTATAACCAAAGATCTCTGAACAAGATATATCTCAATTGAAACATTCTCAAATCTCTTTAGACCATTTTTAAAAATGTCTTTCAGTTAGTTGTTAGCTTCTGTTGAAATGCTGTAAAACAGGATATTTTGACGATATTTATTAGCATACTTTGAAGCATTTGTTGCAATGTTTGATTTGTTGCTATTGTAAGGATACCAGTTTCAGATACACAGTAAGCTACCACTAGACTGTGATTTAAAAGTACTTTCTGGTATGTTCTTGTTAATTACAAACATTAGCTATGCGAATAGGAACATAATTTTCATGGGGGGAAAAATTATATATATGATATATATCATAACTTTATTTGATTTATCTGCTATTGTTTCTCAATATGTGACTGATTTTGCAGAGCCACATATTTTAGAATATGTATTACAACATGCAGGACTCCACAATAAGACATAATAAAAATTGTATACATATAACATTGAAAGAAGTCAAAAGTAATAAAGCAATAGTAATAAGTCTGTTGCAATGATGAGATAAAGAATTGTACAGAATAGACATAACAACCCCAAAGCAAAATAAGCATAGATGAATTTGCCAAATCTTATTAATGGCTGAGGTATAAATGAGAAAAATTATCACACATTTTTGGTTAGGAAAATGTCACCATTAATGATAGATAACTGTATATTAGTTTATAATTAGTGAACTCAAATATGTAAATTTGAACATGTTGGATAAGCCAACAATATGTAACACATTAAGTACTGTATTGGAAAACATGCTGCAATTTGGGCAATGTCTAACTAAAAATTGAGCAACTAGCTCTTGTGTAAGAAGAGAGTTACAATGTAAGAAGAGAGTTCTAGTTGCCTAAAAAATTATGGTGGTTACACAGATGGAGGAGAACTTATGTCATATTATCATCTGACCCTATCTGTGTCCATTATACTATCATCTGATTTTATCAGTGATGGATTATGGGCTGAGCATTTGTATGTTGTATAGAAGAATATCCACAATAAGACAAGGTGAATAGACCTGTATTAGAGATACTCCATCATAACAATAAGGTATTTGACAGGTTTGTTTGAGAACACACAGTGGAAACTTGATAAAATAAATGTACTGAAGTATCCCTATGATCACCATCTGGTGAGTGGCATGGCAACTAATAATGGTGCAATTCTGTGACTTTCTAGGTCTGGTCCCAAATGAATAGGAAAGGTTAAATAAGATGACAGATGCAAACATCTAACTATGGGAACTACCAGCGTGCACATTTCTCAACATTTATTGAGAAACACTGAGTACCTATGGGTCTGTCAAGAGTGTAATGAGGTAAATTTTTTTTTAAATCAGCAATCAGTCTTTTTAACAGTTATGGATAAACAATGTACCATTTAGAAGATAAATGACAAAATGCTAAAAGAGTGTATATAAGACATTATAATGAATATTAGAAATAATAGAAACTGGTTGAACTAAAACAAAAATACATTTCGAAACTGTCAAGAACAATTAGATTCTGTTAATCTAAGGCATATACAAGACTCATTATTTCCTGTTGACTATCCAACAGTATATTCATTATTAAGATATTGGAATCATTCTCTTGCACTATTAATGAAAACTACAATTCAAATCACTGCTCATTTTGGCTTCCCTGTTCTGTGTGGTGACATTGAGAAAGCTGAAGAAACATATTATAAATATAAAACAATTTTATGAAGTCTACTACGTTCTGAAATTGTTCTTTAAAGTGGTAAATGGTAAATACAAATTCTGAACTGTTGGAAAATATAAGCACTGTCATTTTAAATTAAGATAATCCCTAGATATCTGGTCAAACCCATAAGTAAACAAGCAATGGATTCTTAAAGTGGAATTTATACTGAATAATCAAAGAGTATATTATTCTTTCACCATATCTGTAACTTTTAGTTCATTTTGAAGCCATTCTGGAATCTCAGACTCAAGATTTGGAAGTAATTTTGCCAAATTGGCATTATGTTTGCGATAGAATGTACGTAGATGATGCTCAGACTCATTGTCCATAGAAGGATACTGGCGTCCTTTACTTTTCCCAAGGCATTTGTTTTGTTTATCACTTAAAACTTGGCAGAAAAATCCTTTGGATGGATCGTACCTAAATAAAAATATAAAAATATAACAGATAAACAATTATAAAATCTGTTTACATAGATAAGCAGAACAAACAGCACTTTCACTATATTTGTACATCTGATGAATTAATAATAAAATGTTGCAGACCTAACTACAATGATAAATTTAAATATAATCAAGTGGTGCAACTTTTTTAAACAACTTACTATCACCCATAGTAACCAATATGGTAACAAAAACTGGAAATGTATTTTGTTGTGCCACAGGTTTCCTATAATGGCTTCAATATCACTGAAGAGTGAGAGGATCCTAATGTGTCAAAATTATATTAATTTCAATGAATGTTATATATAATGAATAGTCATCAAAGCCCTACTTCGAACATATATTCTCAGGAATCACCAGACTCATTCATGTAAGACATTTATGACTCGCTATATAAAAAAAATATTTTTATGTACGGCATATTGTTAGTCTAAAACACTTTATTTTTTAGCAACACCCTCTTTCTTATGGTCCATTTCAACCTTTGAGATTGTGGAGGGTGCCCCGGGTGGTCTAGAGGTAAGACCTTGACCCCTGGATAGGAAGATCTTAGGCTTTTTTACCAGTTAGAATCCCATTTGGCATCCTTAGCCTGCTTAGCGCATAGTTTAAAGTTCATCATTTTTTGGTCGACCTCTACTTTCAGACGCTTCAAGAACTCAGGTTGTGTTCTACCATACCTTCTGGCTTTCTGCCATGTCTTGACCGTTTGTCTCTTGCTCCGCCAAGCTTCCTCGACATCTACGTTCCACCAGGGTGGCTGCGTCCATCTCTCCTGCCTCCTACGAGGGGCGCTCTGTTTCCTATGTCTGATTTTGCTAATGACGTCCTGGTCTGTTTTCTCGTAGTTGAATGTGTGGAGCTTTCTTCTCTGGCGTTTATTTCCGCTTTTCTCAATTAGGAGGACACATGGATAGTGATCACTTCCGTGGAACCCCAGTGCACTCCACCTGCAAACCGGTGCGAAGGTGAAAGACACCAGTGCCAGGTCTATGACACTATCAGAGTCCCCTGTTCGAGTGGCCATTCGTGTTGCCCTTCCATCATTCAAGCACACTAAATCGGCCGATACCAGTGCGTTCTCTAGGTCTTCTCCCTGCTTGTTGGTTATGACGTTGCCCCACTGGTCTCCTCTAGCATTAAAGTCTCCGCAGAAAATGACATTCTCTTCGTCGAACTCGAAGAGATTCTGCCATTGTTGTGTGTTCACCTGCCCATTACAGGCATACACATTAACAATCACGAAATGAACTGGGGTCTGCATCCTAACCGCATGTACCTGCAATTCTGCATTGTTCCACGCAGACATATCAACCTCAGCTGCCACCATATTGTTGCGCACAAGGATGGCCTGCCCAAGGTGTCGTCTATTGTAAAAGCAATGAAAGCCAGGAGTACTTACTGTCCTGTCACCAAGAAGAGTTTCTTGCAAAACCATTATATCGGCGCCGCACAGTAGCTTATCAAGAATGGGCCGTCGTTCATTAATGGAGCTAAGCAGGCTAAGGATGCCAAATGGGATGACTTCTGTAAAAAAGTGTGCTCAGAAAAATCGCTAGCCACATTCTGGCGCCTTCATCAGTGCATGAATGGCACACCACGACACAGAGGTATACCAGACTTTCAGAGCACAGACCAGATATGGCACAAATCTGATGAGAGCAAAGGGAAGGCCCTGCTTGCCCGCTACATTGAGCAGACGGACCAAAGAAATGAGGCTGTAAGAATGAGGATACGGGGATCTTTGTCAAATTTGTGTGAGGATGTAGGGCTGGAAGAAGATCTCACAATCACAACCGATACCATTCGCGCGACACTTAAAAGGTCACACAACACTGCTCCTGGTCCAGATGGTGTTCGGTATGATGACATAGGCGATTTAGCTGATGACGACTTGACAACACTGGCCAATGAGTTTAATGCCAGCTTTCGGAGTGGCCAGATTAAGGAGGAGTGGCTACACAGCTACTTACTACCGCTACCGAAGCCAAACAAGGACCATTCTCAGATCAGTGCCTACAGAATCATCACAATGCAGAACACTGCGGGCAAGCTGCTGGAGAAAATAGTTGCCCGTGTCCTCACGTGTCGCCTTGAACAGAAACGCGTATTCCCATCCACACTCGGAGGTTATAGATATAACAAAGAGACATGGCTCAATGCGGCAATATTTGCCTATGACGTCTTCGAAGGCTTCCACAGATGAGAGGAGACATGTGCTGCTGCTATAGATCTGGAGGATGCATACAACAGGGTACCATTTGAATATCTCATGCATATGCTTCTCAAACTGGCGGTGAACCCCTTCCTCATAAGATGGATCGCCGCAGCACTGTTTCAGAGGAAGGTGATACTCAGATGTGGAAGTTGGTCTTCCGAGCCAACATCCATTTGTCCTGGGCTGCCACAAGGCTCACCATTGTCACCAGTTCTATTTAATGTGTACACAATAACGATCACGGCCCAACAGCTGGATGGGAGGGGAAGAACTATGACTTTTGCTGATGATATTCTGGTATATCGACAGGGAAGAGGCAGACGGGGAATCGCCTCCACAATGCAAGACGAACTCGATCGCATTTCTTCCTGGTGTGGGGTTTCAGGTGCCTTGGTTAATCCTAATAAAGCATCAGTTTCATGGTTCTCACTTAACAATCATATCGTTAATACGACCACACCGGTAGTACGAATGGGAGCTGATGAGGTGACCAGGGACAAGTTGATGACATACCTCGGAGTTAAGTTTGATCGCAGCCTGTGTTTTCGGGACCACGTTGACCATGTGATAACAAAATCCCGCAAAGGATTAGCCGCCTTGAAGGTCATGGCAGCTGCCAACATCGAGCAGAGGCTACTTACTCTTCTGTTCCAGGGATTAGTCCTCGCACCAATCGAGTATGCCCTGGCCATTCTTACTGTCAGTACGACTCAAATTGATAGGCTGGAGAAAATACAAAATGAAGCCATGCGCATTATCCTGGGATGTACGAGGGACACTCCCTGTGTGGCAATGAGGTATCTTCTTGACTTTCCAACCATGGATGACAGAATCAAGATCTGGAGAGCACGAGCATACCTGAAGATTAGTACAGATACAGAGCATCCATTGCACCACGTGCTCAACACAGAGAAAGGTACCAGGCTAAAAAGAGGCAAATCATGGGTGGGCCGAGCAGAAGATGTCATCAAACAGGTCTGTGGGCTTACCAATCTCAGCGTTGGTGAGGAGTGGATACCGGTGCCTACGTCATTCAAGGGGACTTTCTCATGTATTGTCACACTCGACAGGAAAAGTAGGGAACAGAACCCAGTCGTGGTTAATGCTGAGGTCAACGGTCTCATCTGCGATAACACCAATGAGAAAGATGCAGTCATCTATACAGACGGATCTGTAAGACGACACGAAAAAAGTGCATGGGCATTTACAGCACGTTCGGCAGGCAGAATAGCCAAGGAAGACAGTGGTGCATACGCCATGACCACGAGTAGCATGACAATGGAGGTGATGGCAGTGACCAAGGCATTCAAATGGTTAGAGTCACAAGACTACATCCACGCATGTATACTGAGTGATTCGATGAGCATGATAAAAAAAGTGGAGGCGGGCTTTGTACGCATGCAATGGGTAGAGTCGTTGCAGAAATCCAAAATACGTAAGGTCACCTTTGTCTATGTCCCTGGACATGCGGGAGTACGGGGAAATGAGAGAGCGGACAGGTTGGCTAGCTGCGCTGTCGTTGAGGACGGGCAACCGATGGATCGGGCGGACATCATCAATGCACTCCGAGATGTGGGAAGAGCACAGGACTTCGACAAACACAGATCAACGTCACTTCTTCGGATGATGGAAATGGGAGTTAAGATGGGCACAGCCAGAAATGAGAAACTTGGTGGCCGTGTAAGAAGACTTATCAACCAACATAGAACTGGAGTCGTCAGTCGCTGGACACTGAGGGAATTGCTGAGGAGGGGATCTGAGCACCTATGGACATGTTCGGAGTGCAATGATGATGACCCGCAAATAACTCAATAACAATAACCAGTTAGAATTTTTCTATTTGAATCAATGATTCCTTTCTTACTTTACCTTTATTATTAGAAATGCTTGAGAAGTGTACATTAAGAAATTCTTGTAAATTGTGGCCTAATAGGCTTATATGAACAGTAAAACTATTTACCAGCACGAGAGTTGTGAGAAATGATCCTTGAGAGGACTGTAGCAGTTTTATATCTGATTTATATCGTGAGAATCAAGTGAACTGTACATATCACCAGAGAAGAGGTTTAAAATGGTGACATTTGTGTTGTAGTGTTTTTATCATGTAAATTATGTGTTTATACGATGGAAAGTTTTGCGATTGGGCTCCTCGGTTAAAAAAAATATATAATTCTAGTGTACCTAAGTTATAAGTGTACCTAAGTGACAAGAAAGGACTAAGTATACAATAAAGAAGTAATTCCACAAGGAAAAATATGAATACAAGGCACACATCCTATGTCATGTTACACACTCTGGGATCATTAACAAACCCTTGACAGTTCAAGGAAAAAAAAAAAAAAAAGTAGGCCAAAATGGTGGCTGCCAGGACAAAATAGTTGGGTTACTTAGGTACTAACACTTAGGTAATAACCTCCCCCCACTGAGGCCAGTGAATGGAATCTTTGCTGCTGGTTGTGCTCAATCTAATGGTTAGAACAGTAAATTACATACATGGAAAGAGCAGCCTAGTAGATATGGGAAACTACCTACTATACGGGAGATATGCAGTGAAACTACCTTGTGAAAACCAAACTATTATGTTTATTCTGTTTGTGCAGTTCTGATACTCTTACATTAGCATGACACTTTAATGAAAAAAAAATAATTGTAGGTTAAAAAAGAGACATGATAAAAGATCTGACCTGAGATGCTGACTGTAATCTATAACTGGCTGTACATGTAGAAACTTCTGAAGGTGATGCATGACATTGACTGGGTCATTGCGGAGCTCATCACTTTGCACAATATGAATCTGGTAAAAGAGGTGTGAACAAAAATATGAGAAATTATAAAGAAACTATGTTTTCTATCTATCTATTGTCCTTTCGAGCCGAAGACGGCACATAGGGCAGAACCACAATCTCAAAAGCAGAAACCTAGCGTGCCAAAATGGCACATATTGCAGAGATCACTGCTTCTAAAATCTATGGTCTGTTTCCATAACAATAGTTTTTACAATGACAGCTTGTCAAGCCATTGATCAACCTCCTTAGTCGCCTCTTACAACATGCTTGGAAGGTCACAGTGTCACTATTCTTTACTCATAATGAGACCCCGGTAACACACAGGAAAACTATGTTTTACATCCCAGTTATATGGTGTTCAGGTGAAACAGTATTTGTCATCATTCATTAGTCAAGTAGCTTGGTGGTTGTTGAAGCACTCTTCACATCATCACACATTTAATTTTGTCCAACCTTCACAACTGCTTTCTGAGATGTGATGAAAACTAATTCAGCCCATTACATGATGTTTTACCACCTCTTCCTGTCAGCTTGTCTTCTTTATCCAGATCATCATTATCATCAAGTACCGGGCCTAGTGGCGTAGGTGATCATGTCTCTCCACAACTTTTGATCTCGGCAGCTATTTATCATTTCTGTTGTTGACCTTCTGCTGATTTTCTTAAGCTGTCTGTTATTTTTGTTTTTCTCTTTGCTTCCCTCTATATCTTCGTTCCTCAATTTTTCCAGTTGTTACAATATATTCAAGTTGTTCTTTTCTCATTACATGGCCAAAAAATGATGATTGTCTCTTCCTAACATTGGAAATTAGCTCTCTTTTTGCTTTGACCTCTCTCAGAACATCTTCATTACTCTTCTTAGCTGTCCATGGTATTCTCAACCTTCTTCTGTAAAACCACATTTCTACAGACTCCAGTGATTTTCTTGTCTGTTGTCCTATTGTCCATGACTTGCATCCATATGTTATGACTGGCTCTACGTAACATTTATATCCAGATACTGTGTCCTGTAAAAAGTCTGTAGAATAACCTGTAGATCTTGTAACATGTCCATACTATTTTAATTTTAGTTAGTTTTTTTTTTAAACCATGGACAATTTTTAATTTTTCGTTCTCTCCTTCTATTCTCCTTTGCTTCTTGGCGTTCAGGTATAGTTTGTGGTTTATAGCTCTTCTATTTTGGCCTTGTCTGCTGTTATACTTCTGAGTTTTTCTAGTTCGTTTATTCATCTTTTTTGTAGTCGTATCTCATATCGTTTCATGATAACTCATTGTCTTTAATTGATGTTATGAATTGTTGGATTTTCTTGCACACAAGCTCAGTGATACAGTGGTCTATATTAAGATATGCATGAGTTCTTTCTATACCATTTCATGTCCAGAGCATGTATTCTTTCACGATCAACAGTGAGTGATCATTGGTGCAATGATCTATATAAGATGTGCACAAACTCTCTCTATACTATCTCATGTCCACAATATGTATTCTTCTTTCACGATCAACAGTGAGTACCGTTGTTTTGTCGGGAGCTCAAGCCCCTGCAACATGCAGCTGCAATAGCAAGGCGGGATGCCTAGCCGGTGACCAAGACTGCAACTCTGAGTCATCTCCCTGGAAACAGCCTGAGTAAAAACAGGCTGGCTAACAGAGGCAAAGATTGCCATGTTCTCAGTAGTGGTAGCATTTTTTTTTTTACATAAAAGACCTAGTATTGCAGCACCTCTAGGCAGGATGTATTCCAACTTCCAGCAGTAAAAGCTAAGAATTTAAGAAAGCCATTATAATCCACCACATATCTTAACTCCAAAAGCTTGTGATATCAACCCATGGCATTAAGTCAAGTCCAACTATTGTTCTGCAGGCATAGAGAAATACAGATGCTGCTATTATTTGTAATAATCCAATCTGTGTTCTTATGGATATGTTTTAGTCTTGACAGTTATTGCCACGTGCGATTCTAGCTAATACCTCTAGTTTTGACCCTTGTCAATGAAAATGAAGCCAAGATATACGAACTATGTTGATTTTTTCAAGTGCCTCTTCATTTATTGTGACTATTCTTGCAACGCCCCAGCTCTTGTATGTGATTAGTTTGGTTTTGTCAGCACCGATCTTCATTCTGTATGCTCTTGATGTTTTATCTAGGCACTCGACTAAGTCCTTGACCTCTGATACATCTCACGCTAGCCCATTTATATCATCTGCTAAATTGTATAATCACTCTAGCTCTGGTGGTTCCAATGTGTTCTTCAATAGCTTCTGTCATAATCCCTCCAAGAAACATATCAAATAGTGTAAATATTATAGTGTCTATACCAACAAATAAGCAATGGAATGCTATAGTCAAATAACATTATAAGACGTTACTTAAAATTAAAATGGCACATACTTAGCAAAAAAAAAAAAAAAACATAGTAAGTCTCATAATAATAGACAAGTAAAACTGGGATTATACCATAAATGATTTGACAAGAAAGCTGAAAATAATACAAATGCTTAAAGATAATAACTGTAAAGGAATTAGAAGTCAAAGTAATCTGAATAACATTTCTCAAATAAGAAATTTCCAATTTATGTTCAATAAAATATTCATAAGATGAAATGATATTCATCTCTTACTTGTTTAGCAGGGAAAAAATCTAACCATCTTAGTAGATGCTGGGCATACAAGCCTGGAATAAGACATCGGTTTCGAAGTGTTCGCAGAGATTGAGATGCCATATCTGTTGCTGTGATCACTTCAATGAAAGTATGGTTTAAAGCTGTTGGATCACTGTGACTTCGCATATGCTGCAGACAGAGACAAATGAAATATGCAATACTATTTTTAAAAAATAAAGAGCCCCATTACGCCACGCGGCATATAGGGAATATGGTGTAAGTGACCATAACTATTTATAGACTCGGCACATGATTTTTGGGGTAATGTCATAATTAAGCACACGCTGCTTGATTGTCCAAGGAAAAAAAAATCCAGTACCCATTTAAGGCAGGGTGAACCTGGAAGCCACCAAATCAGAATCAAACCTGACCTCTTGTCCTTACAAGTCAGATCACTAGCCACTGAGCTATTGTGGCTCCATGAAACACTATGGTGATGTGAAAAACTTTTCTCATGACAAATGTAGTGTTTTCCTCTGTTGTGCATGTTAACACAGATAAGAAAAGTATAAAGATAAAGTATTTTCATTAACCCTAGATTACCTCTCTGTAAAATATGGTTTTACGGAACTGTCATAAAATTTACTACCCAAACCCTCTGTAATTTGGAGAATTAATATTTTTACCAACCTTTATGGTTTATAATCTATTTGATCATACAAATCTTTGCAACAAATACCCTTTGGAGCAACCAAAGTTTAAAAAATAATTGAAACAATTAAGAGCACAGCCTCCAACATTAACATTATGTACATGACATATAGTTGTTTTTTTTTAAACATAGAAGTTTGTTGTCACCTTTCTTGAATTTGCAGGACAAGAGCACAAACTTTTATTGAAGGACTAAAAACAACTCAATACTCTCTTTTTCAAAACACATAAAATAAAACAAGATTTTTTCAACATACCAATATAATATTATTGTATTTTTTAATGACATTTCTGTTGAATAAAAGAGAAATGTCCAGTCACAATGACGCATCATGTGTCACAAATGTGAACAATTAGGAAGATAAGTGGCAGAAAATATTCTGTCCAGAAGACCTATTGCTGCAGTATCAGATTTAGTTTTGTGCTGTCTTTTGTCTCCATTTAGCTGTAATCATACCAGTTTTATTGTGTTTTTTTATTATCATTATCGATAGCTTTGCAGCGCTGTTGTAGATTTATGCACATCCCCTTTACTGTGTAAGATGGTGATCACTGAAAACTTAAAACAAGTTAAGTCAGTTACAACATTTTACTCTTTTTTTCTACATTTACTTCTGACCCATTCCTTTTCATCATTCATGCTTTAAAGGGCATTAAATGGGTACAGATGCATTGCACTGTCATTTACTGTGAGCTGTGTTGTTTCTTGGCTCCCAGTCCAAACATCAAACTTGGTCTGCTAACAGGACACCCCCCCCCCCTTTTCCAAGTGAGGAGGAACATATCTTGGTCAGTTTTGGTTCACTGCCACTGAGTGTCTTGCCCCTCTTCCCTCCAAATATGACTTCTGAATTGTCCTCCTAGGTTAACATGGTTAGCAAAATACTGAAGGATTTGGGCATGTTTCTATCCTTATCATAATAAACATTAACCTTTCAGTTGCTCCCAAGAGCAGTTATTTAATGAACCTATTCAAAATGTTAGTTATCTTCCTACTGGATACAGCAGTAGCTAGATGCATTTTTCAACATACATCTTCTTTTCCCTGGCCACAGAATAAAAAAGAAATAAAATAACAAATAAACACAGCCGTGACTTACAGGCCTTTTGTATTCTTTATAAGATACATGCTAAATTATAGATTATTGTTGCTTTACTCGTTCTTGGCAACATACTAACAAATCTTGCTGTCTAGCAATATTTACCTACTGGACTATTTGTTATTTAAAAAAAATATTAAGCCTCCTGGGCGGTTTTAAAAACTATTGTCAATGCTTTAATTTAATTTCTGGGTTGTGCCAGGTTTTTTTCCCTATGGGACTGGAGAATAAAGGCTGCATTTTCAATGTAGTCACCACATCAGAGTTTTAACTTTAACCCTGCCATGAAAAAGAAATGTTGACCTAACTGTGACTCAGATCAATGTTGACCTTATTTTGAGACGGATTTATAATCCATTTGATCAACTGCTCTTCTTTACTTATAGCTGACTTAAGTGTTACAGACAAAAATCACTATTACAAAAATGATAAGATTTACAATGAAATAGTAGTACCTGATACCAGGAGTAAGCCCTCTTGGCAGGGTTCATTAATATTACAACTATTTTGGCTCGAGGTAGTAAAGATGCAACACGCCTTGGCACAACCTCACTCTCAAAGTAGTTGGCACTTTTTTCAAACAGTAATGTCATGTTGGGCTTTTCAGACTTTGGAAAGAATTCCATGTACCTGAAAAAAAATCAAGGTGTAAACTTTTTACCAGGATATAATACCAGAGCAGAGAAAGCAAAAATATGTGTAACAATTGCTTGAATTCAAATGACTAATAATTTACGATAAAAATGTGAAAATGGCTGGGTTATGTACTAAACACAAACTGTTACCAGTTTCATTTATGTTATCAGCTATATGTCACTAGAAAAAAATTATAATTCTGCAACCTGCTTACATGTATATCCATTGATATTATCCATAGTTCTGAGCATTTTGAACAATTATTATTCTTTTTGCACCACTTACTTAAAGTTCTTCGTGAAGCTGCATTGGCTGAGTGTCTTGTGTTTTTTTCCAATCAAAAGAACAGATATTATTTTATTACCAACACACCTTTAAAGTTCATTCAGCCTCTTAAAATAAACAACAACATAATTTCCATAAACTATGGAGGGAACTCTTACCTCTATAGTTTGTTTTAACAACATATCATATTCTAGGAACCCTTGCCCATATAATTATTTTAACAATGTTCTCCCATACACCTTTAGGGCAGACAGTTCTTTTTAACAATGTAAATCTTTTAAACAAATTTATTAAGCAGTGATAGAATCTTACCAGTCTAGACCAAGGTAGTAATTGTTGGAATTAAAAAACTGAATCTCCTCAAAAGTCTTTGGGCTGGCAAGACTGCTGCGCATAGAAGGATGCTGAGACAGAAAAGAGTGAAGAGCTGTGGTCCCTGAAAATTTACAAGTTGATACATGAGATGAATCTGAAACACACTTCACAACTGTCTGTACATAAAGTGTGTGGTTATGATGATATAATAATAACATACACACAATGATCAATTCAATTGTAAGTGCACAGGTGTATGTAAAGTAAAGAAGAAAATATAAACATGTACAATTAAAGGTGTGAAAAGTATAATTTTTAGTTGGGGTTGATGAAATTCTATAATATAGACAAGCTCTTGTATCCTGTATCTTTGGTAGCTAAAATCACAATTTAAATTTTCTAGTAAAAATTAATTTCAGCACAAATTGTATTTTAATACAGCACTTAATGAATTAATCCATCGTATATTTTGTAGAATGCTGCACTCACCACAGCCTGTCTGAAAGAATCTCAGTCTCTAGCCAGATCTCCCACTTCTGTTGTCATGTTCAAGGTCTCTTTGATGACTGAAACCACCTTATTCTTGGTCTGCCCCTGGTGTGTCATCTGGGAACCATGCCTTCCATTAATTCTCTTTCCAGCCCGCAGTGCCTTTTGACATGACCACAGTATTTAAATTTCCTCTGTAGAATGGTGTTTATAAGACATTTCTCTCCAATTTTTAAGTCTTTTAATCTGTCTTCATTATTCTTTTTGATTATCCAAGTTATCTTAAGGATTTGTCTGTTGTATTTTTTTTTTCAGTTAATTTATGTTATATAAATGTATTTTCAAGAGACCAGTTGGGTAGTAAACTCAGAAGGAAAACTACTCATCCATTAAAACTGATGTTTTAATAAAACTATCATACACTCAGTGTATGTGTGCTTTTTAAAAAAAAAAAAATAAAGAACATACTATAGTAATAGTATAGAATATACCTGTCTTCTGAGGACCAACAATAATAAAACCTGGCAATTCTTCACAGGTTTTGTTTGCTGGCCAAATGCTCATATGTCGACTGTAATCACAAGGATTCTGTAAGTACAAACAAAAACTTCAAAATTTAACACAGAACCATTGCAGAAAACATTTTTTGGATAATAATTATTCATTAGTAGCAATACTAATTTTTGTAGTTAATTATTGTTGCAACTCGCATCAAAAGAAGGTGAGAATATCACTGTTCGAAAACCATGAGGAGTAAGATTGGAGTAACTTGGAGGATTATGGTCACCTAGATCAATAGATGTACCACCTGATTATGATGCTGTAATCTACAAATTTTCAATATTTCATTTCAATATTTCATAAGTTCAGTAGAGTAATTAAAAAATGATAAATTGCAGTAAATACAGTGGTCAAAGCACAATATGACAAGTATATTAAAGTATCCATTTGTTTTAGCATGCATTTTTATTACAAGAGCTCTTCATAAAATTCTGGGACTGATATCTGGGTAGTGAAATCTAATGTCTAGCCTTCTTGGCTAGTGAGAGCAGGGGCTTCTGTGGACACACGTTATATCTGGATTAGCTCTGTTCTGTTCTTCACTGATCCTGACACAGGCAGCCCACAAAAAAAAAAAAAAGGTAAAGAGTTCCGTGTTATGTCAAGTGACATATAGGGATATGGTATTAGCGACCATAATTTTTACAGACCTTCAGCACATGATTTTTGGGATAATGTGGTTGGTATTATGCCCATGCCACTTTACTTTCCCGGAAAAAAAAATTCAATAACAATTTAAGGCTGGGTGAACCTGGAAGCCGTCAATCAAAATCGAACCTGACCTCTTGTCCTTCATAGTCCAGTTCACTACTAACCACTGAGCTATCATGGCTCTCAGTCAGCCCATATGCTCACATAAAAAAATATTAAGTGATCTAAGCTAAATAAAAGAAAACAACAAGAATAATTTATTGGTCACATATTCAGTAATTAATTAATTAAACAATGTGTACCAATAGGCAATAGAAGTTTAGAGAGACAAATGGAAAGCCATGAGATGGAATGAAAAAAAAAAATTAAAATAGAGTGCTTGAAATAAAAAGTTAAACTTGCATTATCTTGCTAATATTATCTTAACTTAATGTTATTTAAACTTGCTATAGTGAGTGGAATACTTGGTTACAACTGGCAAAATAACCTACAGGAAAAGAGATATCACAGATAAAAACAAAATAGAGAAGATATTAGATGCCTAAGTATTGTGACATTGTAAACAATCAACAACAGAGTTGATGTGATGCACTGTGGACAGAGAATTATGGAAGGACATAATCACCTATGACAACTGGTATGGTACATGATGATGATAATACGTTGAATGGAGAAAGGCAAAGTATCGTCAATCACATAGAGAAGAGTTGAGAAGTCGACCAATTCTATGAGTGAAAGTTATATGATAACAAATAAAAAAGAGATGCATAAGAATAAAAAGAAAACAGTAAATTTAGTAAAATAGTCTTGATCTGGTTAATCTAGAGAAAATGCACCTATGAACTTGGCTAAGATACAGAGATGTCAATTACTTATTTCTGGTCAGGCAAACTGTGCATTGCTTAACTTGCCATTCACTTGTAGTCACTTAAGTTGCACACAATATTTTTCACACCACAATTATTAAAGTGCTCAGCTGACCTCTCACAAGTATCTACTTGTCAGGTCAAAGGTTAACTGCAGGCCTTGTTTTGCATAAAAACTTTTCTCTGGGCTAATTGCCTTTCCAAGGGGAGACAGGAAACAGAATGGAGACATGTTTCTGTGCTACTACCATTGCTTTTTTTTTTTTAAAAAGTATGTAACAGAGTTGACTTTACAAATTAATTATTTGCCTTTGTTAATGGATGACCTATGGCTTGAGAACTGAATATCAGCAGCAATGATTGAAAGAATAGTTGCTCTGAACCTGAGGGACATCACAACCAGTGTGCTTATGTTCAGTTTTGCCAATTTTATTGTTTATATAAAGTGTATACCACAAAAGTAGCAAAAACCAATCCCACAAACTATGAACATATACTAATTTCATATATGATATCCGCACAAACAGGACTGGATCTAGCAAAATGAGATGTTCAAAGACACTGGAATCAAGGGTGATAAGACAGTCAGTAATCCAGAAAATTCATGATCAACAAATGATCAGTATGATGACAAAGTATCAGTAAGTCAGCATTAGGCTTGAAAGAACTTACAGAAAATGGTGCTGCGTATAAACTTCTGTAGTGCTCAAATTCTTATCAGGCAAAGCAGTCTTGTCATCATCATGATATAGTCCCGTCATTTAAGCCAGTAGCATAATCTAGGGTTAAAGGAGGATAACTAAGAGAACTATTCATCCTTTTAGTAGACAGGTGAATGCCAGAAAGAATGAGTATATCATACAACATTTGTGGCTGGGAAGAAGGCAGTACTACTAAAGCATACTCTTTTTGTATGGCCTGAATTCAGTACAGATTGTTCATCACACTGAATGTAGGAAGAGGATACACTTACTGTCCACAATGGGTCTTTATCCTGTGGGTACATCTCAAAATATTTCAGACCAAGTTCAACAGGAGTTAGACTTATAAGTTTAAGGCTTGTCCAGCATTTCACAAATTTGACTACACTTTCCAACATGTACAGTGCCAGACGATCATTGCCATAGTTAGATAAATGGGTCATGAAAATACTGATCTGAAAAAAAAAATGTAATTAATTTAATAGACTCTTTGGGTTATTCCACCAATAATAAAATATAGGAACACCATTTTCCAATTAAATGGTTGTATTTTCTATTCTTTATATACCATGCATAAAAGTGGAACATGTATCTTTCTTATGTGTTTTATATTTCCCATTGGCAAGTTTTTGGGACAGCAGAAACATTTGTTTCTCAAGTATTATATGACGGACAGTTGATAAGGCAAAATATTCAACTGCTTTCTCATCCTGTCTTATTATTATTAGGGTACATGTGTTATATACTATGGTATTTTGTCTATGGCTACTTTGTGTAATATTTATTGAGAGGTAAGTGTTTTATTTGCAACTTAAATATCAGACCTCTAATTTGTAAACCAAAAATAAAAATTTTAATGACATAAAACATGCACAACCCTCTTTATGAATTATGTTTGACAGTAAAATAAACGTAGCACAAATATCACAATACTAATAATTACAAACATAGTTAAGAAAAAAAAGCCAAAAATAAAAAAAAATATAAGATAAAGAACCAAGTCAGTGACTTATGCAATAGGGATAGAAATAGCTCTGACATATTTCTACCTGTTTTCTTGTTCTATCTTATCTCTAACAGAGTGTTATTCACCAACAAGATTTGTGTATAGTTAAAGAGAATAAGATAATTGATCATAGTCTACTACAACTAAAGAAAGATTAATCCAAGTAAAACCCCCAAATGTTATCAATGTTTTTAAAACTGACATGACTATGAAGTTTACCCGACCTCTGAAATAAGATTTTCGCTTAACATCGAGCAGTCTAAAGTGAAAATGACCCCATTACCCATACATATGCCAATAATCATTGAAATACTATGAGTACTAACACAATGTTCACCATGTGCTACAGGGTATAGTGGCTACTTTTTATTTTACTGAAAAGTAAAGAGCAGAAGTAAAGATTAGAACATTAACTTCAGCCCTGGCATTCTTGAAATATTAATTAAATAATGTGAAAATATGAGTATGAAAAGTTACCTAAAGGTCTTAACAATTGCTCAAGAATTTACAACTCTGTGCAAGAAATATTAAATGCTGGAAATTAGTAGTCAACATTTTATGCTATAATGAATAACTAATCCTTTCTTCTAAAACAGCTAATAACATACAGTAACATACTGGTGTGGTGAGAATGATCTGAAATATTTCTCCCCCCTGAATGCTGGCATCAAGACCTTCCAAGCCACCCTTGTAGTCTGAACTAAACACTGTTGTTGTAAATAACCCACATGTCTGTCTTGGCAGTACCTAAATGAAAGGAAATTTAGATATTTGAATATGCTCCATTAGTTTATATTTCATCATTTTTTAATGATGGTAGTTAATCACCATGGAAATGAGATGTTTACAGAAATAGAAAAAGAGTAAATATGGAACCAATCTTGAACTACATACAGAGAGAATAAATAAAACAGTCTATCTTTTGATTCCACATTTTGCCAGGCAAATCTTCTGTTCTTTAGCAATGGCAATAACTTCACTTCTTAATCGACCATTAAAGGATGTTAAATTGGTGTAGATGTATTATTATTTATAGTAAGCTGTGATATCTCTGTCTTTCAATCCAAAACATCCAACTATATAAGCTAGTCATTTTTGGATTCTAGGTTGCTTCCATCTCTAATCCATAATTGCTTAGCCAGACTGATTGAAGCTTATCCTCCTTCAGCAATCACCTACAGTTATGCATTTAGATCAACATGGGCCACAAACAGCCGCGATAGCTCAGTGGTTAGTGAACTGGACTACAAAGGACAAGGGGTAGGGTTCGATCCCAGCCGACGGCTTCCGGGTTCACCCAGCCTTAAATGGGTACCGGATTTTTTCTGGGAAAGTAAAGCGGCATGGGCGCAATACCGACCACATTACCCCAAGAATCATGTGCTGAAGGTTTGTAAAATATAGAGTCACTAACACCATATTTCCCTATACACCACTTGGCGTGATGGAGGCACTTTACTTTTTTTTATGGGTCACAAACAAGATGATGTGTTTGAGGTCTTCACTTTTTTCCCATTGTGTGTCAAGCACAGTTGTTTCTGTAGGCCATATTTGTGTTCTTAGGGTGCTTAAAGTACTGCAGTCCTGTATGATATACTCTGGAGTTTGGATGCTCCAGTCACATGTTGCAAAGCCACTGAGTCCTATCTTGTGTAGGTGTTCTCTGCCCTGAGGCCACAGTGACCCATCCTGAGCTTGAATATCTTGATCTATTCATGTCTGTTGAGTGTGTTTAAGCAGTCATGTTCTGGCTCATATTTTTCATTTAAAAGTGTGAGTCATGTTTACAGGTCCACAACAAGGAAGTGGAATAGGATCTTGATTACTGACATAAATAGCTACCTATGAGTCACTGATCACTTTCAGCTCACACGCTGTTGTATGTGTTTACACACAAGACACATCTAAGATGAAATGCAGCCAAGCCCACTCAGAGTAAGATGGAATATCATGAAGAAATCTACAACCTGACAAATCTTGTAATCTACAACAGCATCAAATGACAACGGTTGAGGCTGGCATAAACTGTACAGACAAACCTCAGTTTCCTAATAATTGCATTGAATTCAGTGACAATATTTTTTCATTGAACTTCTTGATGTGTTGATATTGTCCATCAGGTTTTGCTGTACAATTTTTTGCACAGAGCTACAGTGAACAATAATGATATTTGCAGAGAAATTAACGTAAAGTATACCTTTAATGAATGAGTTTCACATAAAAATGCAACATGGTTTTACTACTATGAACTTCTGTGGCATATGCAGTTTAGTATCATCACAGGTGGTGGGAAAAATACAACTTTTAAAAAACATTTTTGAATATTAGTTTTCTAAACACTCTTGAAATGTGCATGAAATCTGTTATTATTTTATTACAAATGATTAAAGAAGAATACATCTAATTTTGCAGAAATGTAAGAAACACGTAAAAAGGACTTCACTTTATAATTTCAGCAGTGATCTATTTGCTCATTATAAAAAAATGTCCCTCATACAAAGGTGAACATCAAAAGTAACTAACGGTAAGGTAAAGTACGAGACTTGAACCGGCGACTTAGCACGTGAGTTTACACCCATATGTGCTTGGCCGCCTATTCAGAAATGTTCTGAGATTTCTTTATAGTGTCGCATCAAGCATCAAAACTCAGATGCAAAGCAACATTCCTCACCTTCCCAGTACCCTGGTACCCATTTCTGCCAACGGCTGGGTCGACCATGGGGGTATTTTTTTTTCCCCAACCATGAGTACAATTCCCACTGCTCCCAGTGGGGATCGAACACAGGTTGTCCGAACGTCGGTAGTTTAGTCGGGTGGTTTTCCCAACTCGGCTAACAAGGCCCCCATCAAAAGTAAGTGTGATATATATATATATATATAATAGTTTAATTAATTACAGGCAGGCTGTTACATGCAGTAAATGAGTTCAAAGAGCCTGTGATTTATAGCTGACTGCTGATGTCAGGAGCAATAGACCAGAGCCAATCAAAATCCTATTTTACTTTGAAAATAGATTAATCAGTATGGCCAAGCAAATAGGGATGGCAACCCACTACTCAAAAGATGTTATACTGAACTTGAAATGCATTGAGCTTAAAGGTAATAATAATATAGCTTGCTACCAGGTTAAAATGCAACCTAAACCTATTTGAAATCTGTTTCAGGGTGAATGAGATCATCATCATCATCATCATCATCATGTGCCATACTGGTTGGCATAGGCAATCATGTCCCTCCACAATCTTCTATCTATAGTGCATCATATCAGTTCTGTTGTTGACTGTTTTCCATGCCATGACACCAAGCTATCCAGTATTTTCTCTCTTTGTCAACCATGATCTCTCTTTCCTTTTATTTTGCCAGTTGTAACCAAGTAATCCAACTTTCCTCTACTCATGATATGCCCGAAAAATGTTGATTGCTTCTTTCTGATGTTTTTTAAGAGCTCCATTTTTGTGTTGGCCTCTTTGAGAACTTCCTCATTGGTCTTTTAAGCTGTCCAGGGAACTTTCAACATTCTTCTAAGAAATCCCATCTCTGTGGCCTCTAATCGTCTTTTCATTTGTTTGTCTACTGTCCATGATTCGCTTCCATAGGTCAGAATTGGTTCTATATAGCACCGATGAACTCTCTTTCTCATTTTAATTGACATAGATTTGTTGCATAAGATATTCTTTCATTTTCTGAAATGCCATTTTGGCCTGAATGAGATAGAGAAACAAATGTCTGGGTGAATGCCAACAACAAATATTAATATTATAAGTTTCAATTTAATTAATGGCAGAAAGACTGTATTTTGGGTGGTCATGTTCACAATTTGAATGGTATTCCCATTATAATGACAGATTAAAATTTTTCACAGCTGACTAGGTGGTCTTCTTGTGGTAGTTTCAAGTAGGAATCAAAAGGAAAGAAACCCCACTACCCAAAATGCTCTGCAGTGTGCTGAGTTAAAGTGTGTTGGGCTGAACAACATGAACAGTCAGCATACTGCAAGCTATGCACAGCACACTCAAGCTCACTTAATATTCTTTTAAGGGTGGACAATATAGAGGAATTATCACATTAAAATGCTCAAGAGAAATTATTGCCCATATATTTTTAAATTAGATATTCGCTCTTCACTGGCAGATATTATTTTGTTTTGTTTTAACTCCGAAAACAATTTTTAATTTTCTGGACATTATTTTTCTCACCATAATTCCTCGATGTATAAAACCCCTACGCTTCCATGATGGCATTAGTTTAGGATACTCCTCTGTACTGGTGGTCTTCACTCCCCACACTTCTCTCCAAGATGTATATAAAGGATCATACACAGGATACACCCCTGAATGATGTGGTGCTACTGCATACTGACTATACACTTGAATATCATGTTCCTGAAAGCAAATAAAGAGTCAAATATTCTGAAAGGCATTACATATACAACATTGTCCAAGAGGTGCCATATAAGATGAAAAAACACACAAATAACCCAGAAATTACTATAAAACAATTATATATATGTGCATGTGTGTGTGGTCCTTTGACAATGAGTCATGTAACAAAAATCTTGCTAAAAGTTATACACGGAAGGATTCAGAATAAAATGAATATTGAATTACATGAGCAGCAATATGGATTTAAAAAACACAGCGGGACAAAAGAAGCCATATTCTGCATGAGAATATTAATCAAAAAGTACACAGAAGTAAATAAACCAATATATGCCTGCTTCATAGACTGCACCAAAGCTTTTCATAGAACACACCATACACAACTTACAGAATGTCTAAAAGATACACATCTAGATGACACAGACATACAACTAATATGTAATTTATATTGGGAGCAAACAGCAATAATAAAATATAAACTAGAGAACTCATTAATGGAAAGATAATCAATAACCTAAGATATGCTGATGATACTGTATTACTAGCAGAAAATCCGAAAGATCTACAACAATTATTTAATGAAATAAACATGAAAAGCAAAAAATATGGATTAGATATTAATATCAAAAAAGACTAAAACTATGATCATAAACAAAGAAAATACTCAAAACCTACAAGTGGATAATAAAATTGAAGGAATAGACCTGGAGACAGTTCAGAGCTACAACTACATTAGACATATTATAACCAGTGATGGAAAGTGTAAAAGTGAAATAAACAAAAGTATAGGAATGGTAACAAGTAATTTTAATGCCATGAAAAATATACTAACATCACAACAAATACCACCAGGGCTAAAACTAAGAACAGTAAAATGTTATTCTCAACATTCCTGTATGGTGCAGAAATATGGTCATTAGACAAGAAAACAAAACAGAAAACTGAAGCCTATGATTGTGGATATATAGAAGAATAGGTATAATTGAATGGAAAGAAAAGAAGACAAACGAAGTCTTAAAGCAACTATAAATTAAAAGAGAACCACTAAATACAATTCAAACAAGACAAATGATATTTTTGGGCCATGTTAAAAGACACAACAACCTACTAAAAGTAATCTTGGAAAGGAAAATACAAAGTAAATGAGACAGAGGCAAACGAAGACTAACATGCATGAGTAACATCAAAAGATTGACAAGTCAGACTATGACAACCTGCACCATCAAAGCAAGAGACAGAGGGGAATGGCGCTCCATGGTAGCCAACCTTCGATGTGGAGATGGCTATTCAATGATGATGGTCTTTGACATTTTAACAGATAGTTGGTAATAAGCAATCATAATTTGTCAGTAGTTTGGTAATATATCAGTGTATCATAATGAATGTTGTCTTGTTGAGCAGCTTCTTTCATTGCTGAAATTGCCAATGTTGAAATGTCAGATCCAGCTGCAGGAAGAACAAGGTGCTGCATTTGTGGTGTATGGCCTCATCTCCTTGCACAACTAATAATAAATAGCTAACAGTAAATTCTGTGCTACACCACATAGCAAAGAGTTCCATACTGTCAAACAATAATTTGTGTTATCTTTGAACAAACCTGATGTAGGATGAAATGCCACAGCAAAAAGCAAGAAAATGTACACTTCTTTCAGCCATCTTGAAATAGTAATTTAAAAAGAAACCAGTGTTGAATTAACTTGATATAAATCATAGATATATTTTACACTTTAACTGTCAGCTTTAACGATAATCTATATAATTACTTCATAAAAAATTCAAATGTGCTCATCATTGCTATAACATTAATGAGAATATTTAAAAGTAAGTACTAATTATATAAATTGTATTTACACTAAAAATGATATTTTGGTAATATTTTTTAAGGGAAAAAAAAGAATTTATTATTTACACATTTTTTATAAAAAGATAAAATGCTATAAAAGACAAATTTAATAACAAGGCCAGAGAAAAGTTAAACATGATCATGTAATGTAATAAGCAGGCCCTGATATATATTAATCAAGCCCCAATGCTGCAACACCAATTCACCATATTAAATTCACCACTGTGACTGTGTTTTAGTCAATATTAATTTTTATTTAAAAACAAATAAGCATATTACCATTAGATAATACATTTCTCTCCCTCTCACAAAAACACATGTGTATATATTTGAACTGTCTATCTTGGTCCTTCTCGCACCATTAGATTTCACTTAGGACTTGTAGTGTTTTTCACTACCCTCTCTATTCTGGGCAAGATGTTCAATTTTATCTAATAGGTCTATGCCTGCCAACTTTGCTTCTCTTATAAGTGTTATTTTAAGTGTATCTCTAGGTCTTCCTCTTTTTCTGCATCCTGATGTTTCCAATAAAAGAGCCTGTTTTGGAATTCTCTTGTTATCTCTTCTCAGCATATTTCCAACGAATGTCTATCTTCTCTTCCTAATTGTAGATGAGATCATTGGTTGCATGGCTTTTTCTTGTATCTCAGTATTAGGCTTGAATTCATTCCATTGTACACAGAGTATTTTTTTTGGCATTTGACATCAAAAGCATTTAGTTTTCTCTAAAAATCTCTTTCGGTATTTTCCATCTTTCACAATCATAGGTAAGTGCTGATAATACGTACATTTGATTTAAATATTCTAAGTTTGATTTTCTTACTTAGTATTTTTAATTGTGTCTATGCAGTCCATTTGATTCCATTCCTACTAAGCATCTATCTATTGACTTTTCGAGCCGTAGCCGGCCCATAGGGTGTAGACCAAGATATTCCTTCTCTTATCTGAATTTTTGTTCTAGCAGTTTTCAATTCTTTTAAAGATATTTTATCAAATCTCGCCATTTGTCTCTGTTCTGTGCAAGCAGCTCTATCTCATTGAGGGAGCCGATTCCTGCTGCTCTTGCCTCTCTCATCAATGTTCTTCTCAGTGTCTCTCTGGGTCTTCCTCTTTTCCTCTTACCTGTTGTTCCCCATATGAGGGCTTGCTTTGCTATTTGGTTATTATCTCTTCTCATCACATGTCCAACATATGACCATCGTCTTTTCTTTATTACTGAAGATATTAGTGGTTGATTGGCGATTTCTCTAATTTCCTCATTTGTTTTGAATTCGTTCCACGCTATACCAAGTATTTTCCTTAGACATTTATTTTCGAATGGGAGCCGCGATAGCTCAGTGGTTAGTGAACTGGACTACAAAGGACAAGGGGTAGGGTTTGATCCTAACTGATGGCTTCCGGGTTCACCCAGCCTTAAATAGGTACCGGATTTTTTTCTGGGAAAGTAAAGCAGCACGGGCGTAATAACGACCACATTACCCCATTACTCATGTGCTGAAGGTCTGTAAAATATAGGGTCACTAACACCATATTTCCCTATACGCCACTTGGCGTGACAGGGGTACTTTACTTTTTTTTTTTATTTATTTTCGAATGCGTTCAACTTTGTTTCTATATCTCTTGTTGTTTTCCAGCTTTCACACGCATACGTAAGGGTTTATAGTACATTTGATTTGAATAGTCTAAGTTTTGTGTTTGTGCTGATGAGTTTTGATTTCCACAACTTTTCAAGGCTTCTGAAAGACATTGCTGCTTTAGCTATTCTGATTCTAATTTCTTTGCTTGTATCCCCTTCTCGATCAATGTGACTTCCAAGATAGGTAAAGTAATCGATCTCTTCTACTGGTTTGTTTTCCATGTATATTTTGTCGTCTGTTGGAATTAAACTTTTCATGACTTTAGTCTTTTCATGATTGATCTCAAGCCCAATTTTGCTGGCTATTGATGATAGTTCATTTGTGTTTTCCAGCATCGTTTTTATCTGGCTGCTGATGAGAACTATTTCATCAGCAAAGTCGAGGTCTTTCAAATGGTCTCCTTGTATCCATTCGATGCCTTTATTACCAGTGCAGCATTTATTCATTATGAAGTCCATAACAATTCCAAATAACAAGGGCGATAAAATACATCCTTGTTTAACCCCAGTTTCTATTGGGAAACATTCACTCAGTCCTTCCTCAGTTCGAACTGCACATGTGTAACCATCATACATGTCTTTGATAATATTTATGATTTTTTATGGTAAGCCATATTGCTTCAGAATTTTCCACAAAGAATCTCTATGAATACTGTCAAATGCTTTTTGAAGTCGATGAAGTTAAGTACAAAAGGTTTTTGCTACTAAGCATATGGCTATTCAAGTGTGTTGATTTGATTATACACTTAAATGTAATAAATTATGTAAACATTTTATTCATATTGTTTTCCTATCCATATGTATCATGAGGTGGTGTTGGAAACTTCTTTATGGTGAAGTGTGTTGCCCCTTGAAAATATTCAATGCTGCTGTAGTATTTCTATATTATCCTCAAACTCAAAAGCCAGATAACTGAAGGTTCTTAGTGGTAGACATATAGTGGGTACACTAAATTCTCATTAAAAGCCAGAAGCATTTTATTTTCTGTCTTTTTATGGATTTGATGTAAGATGGTGTAGTTTCAAAAATGTTCCTGATGTCATCTAAGTTTCTCTCTTCACATATTCGTAATCTTTCTTTCTTGTGGTTAATCATAGTTCATGAACCTCATGTTCTTACTGTACATATGAAAATTTAGGTACAATTCTGTGATATTCTCCAGCAACCGCATCCTTGAATTCCATTACCCATTTTTTGTATGCTCCATAGTTTGTTACTACTAAAAGCCATTTCATGATCTATAATAGTTATGTTCAATTATGAAAATCACCAATGTTGAAATGTCAGGTCCAGCTGCAGAAGGAACAAGGTGATGCATTTGTTGTTTATCATATTAAGCAGAAATTTCACATAATTGTTTTAGAGTGAATGGAGCTTTTTCCAATTCTAAATCAAAATAGGACATAATGTAGCTAGGATTCTTAAACTGGTGCAGTTTTTTGCTCTTTTGTTCAATTCTCAGATAAGGTGAATTTTTTTTCATAAACACAAATTCAGGGTTAATCCAGCCTCTGAAAATGGGTACCAGAGATTTTTTTTTAAAGTAGAACAGCCTGGCATGATATCAACTAATATCAGTCATAAAATGTGCCATTTGTCATTATGTGAAAAACTGGGTATCTAAGTGCTGGTACATGAATGGTTGAGTACCCATCTATCTGAAAGAATTCTGTTTCTGCTCTAGCATAAGTGCAATGAACTTGATGGGGACTATGTTGAGCAATGATAATATAATTATTACATGGTGTGCAATAAACATTATGTATGCTATATATATATATATATATATATATATATATGAGGTAAATCTATGACAGTCTTGTAGTGATGATACAATACTGTAAAGTGATTACCAGACTAGTTGTTGAACAATCAGGAAAGCTGAATATACTGACAGGTACTAATATACCTGTAAGAATTTCCCATACGTCTGATGTCATCCTCACTCTCAAGAGTAGTGGCCAAGATCACATGCCAGAACTACAATTATTATGAACTAACACAACACGATGTAATAAAGATGAGCTCTTTATGCAACAGCCTTATCACCACCTTATCATCTCATCGATAAATGCTGTGAACAACATCACCTCAAGAGTATAAAAATATGTTGCATTAGAAGATAACCTCAAGAGTACATGGACAATGGAGAGCCACAATAAGAAGGAATAAGAGAATGAAGAAAGAAAGTGTTATATTTTCATGTTTATAGCGGAACATTTCTGCCAAGTTATGCTGGCAAAATATTTAGTAAACTACTCGAGCAGAAACTAAGAAGAATAATTGAACCACAAATGAGATTTAGTAGAAATTGTTGTTGTAAAGAAGCTATCTTTGCACTAAGACAATTAATGCAGAAGAAAACAGAACTGTACCTAGGATTTGTTGACCAAGATAAGGCCTCCCATAAAGTAGACAGACAACAGCTGAAGAAAATATTAATGAGTGTCAATGTGCACTTAATCAGCCTACGCAAAAGCCTGTACCACAAATAGCAAAGCCAAAATTAAAACCAATGTTGGTCAATCAAAGGCACCTACCATCAAGATGAGAGTTACATGGATGTGTACTTTCATCTTTGTTATTCACCACATATGTAGGTCACTTATGTAAGATTGCAATCCCTAGTAAATATAGCACCCTAACTGTGTCCCTCTTTGCATATGACCAGATCATAGTAACAAATTAACAAAAATGTAGTACAACAATATACTAATGAATTCAATGAAATCTGCAAGAAACATAATATGAAAATCAACACAGAAAATATTGAGGTTATAACCATTAGCATAAAAACATTGCATCAGATTATATCATTGAGAACAAAGAACTGAAACAAGTAAAAGAGTTTAAATATTTGGGAAATATTGTAGAAGCAAATAAGGAAATTGAGACTGAGATAAAAAATAGATGCAACAAAGCAAATCTAATAATCATACAAGTAACACTATTATAAAAAACAAACATGTAACAATTAATACAAAAAAAAGAGAGATGTATGGCTCAATATGTCTACCAAAGTTGTACTATCAAATGTGCACATATCAGCAAAGGAGAAATGAAAGATCACAACTATTTGATTGAGATGTTATAGAAGAATACTTGATGTCTCTCTCTCTCTGCGATCAAGACTCAATCAGAGTAGGATTACAGACTCTCTTATTAAGTCAGCTGTCTGTTTAAGTGATTCGATTGCCCCATATAGTTTCTCTTCCAGGGAGGTGGGTGTGGACCACATTGCTCTTCTCAGGTCTGTGTACTGGAGGCAATCCTGTAGAACATGTTTTGTAGTCATATTGTCCAGTGTACAGTGGCATAGGCTGGTAGTAGCTATTTTGAATTTGGTGAACATGTGATTCCTCATTCTATTGTGGTCAGTGCGTAGGCGAAGTATGATGACTTGATACCTCCTTGATAGTTGATGATATCCATCCCTCTCGTTATGCTTTAGGGGGTGTTCTCATTTCCATTTTACATGGTACTGACCTTTGAGGATGGATTTGGCTTCATCATAACTGAGCGGATGGTTCTCTTGTGGTAATCTCTCTCCCTCTTTAGCTAATTTGTCTGGGCGTTCATTCATACTTGATGTGATAATAAGAGACAAAATTTAACAAATTTTTTTCATCAGGGTAAAGGGATAGGAACCACTTCTGAGTTTTACCCAGAGACAACAGTTTAGATATGAGGTAGAGGAAGACTCCTGTGTTAAACGAGCAAAATATTTGACACTACACAATTCACTGTGAAGTGAACCAAAGTGTCAAGAATTCTCCTTTTCCCCTTGATGCAGAAAAGCAAAAGAGGATAGATAACAAGAAAAAGATACACACAAAATACAGGTAAATAGAAACATCATCTCTGCTGAAAATTGATAACATTAGCAGGAGAGCAAAAATAAACAGCTGAATGCCCAGGTTAAGGAGTGGGGGGAAAAAAAATACAGGTTTATGACATTCATTTCCTAACATGCATTACCATTACTAGCTGTGATTTATACACACAAAAATTGGGAGGGGGGGGGGGGGGGGGGGGGAAAGAGAGAGAGAACCATATAATTTTCTTTGAAGCACCAAATTCTAATGCCCAACTTTAATTTAAAAAAAAAAAAAAACTGACAGGAATTAAATCAATTTTTTTTTAAAGTGTCATGTGCTTTGAATAAGGAAAAGCCACATGAGACATGAAATCATCAAGGAATGAAAATTAAGCAGCCAGTATCATTCATTTTATAAATTCAAGTCCCTCTTTACTTACCAAGCCTGAAAATGCTAAAGAAAGTTGTATCAATTATTATATATTTAGTGACATTTTTTCTTCTTCAAAACTTCTTGATGAAATATACATTTATAAATAGTAATTTTCTTACAATAGTGTAATAAATTAGCTAAACCTAGAATAAAATAAACTATAGGAAGTTTTCAAAAATTCATTATAATGTAATCAATCAATTCATATAACAATAAGGCGGCAAAGGCGTCTGACAGCAACAGAGCTGGAATTTGTCAGCGGCCCACAGCTGATGGCTTGCGCCAGGATCGGTGAACCACAACCATTGAGACCTTGCTCCACCTCTCCATGATTCCTCTAGTACAGACTAACCTGTCTAGTCTGGCCAAGCGAGTAGGGATCGAAAAGGGAAGACAACCCGGTACCCAAAAATAACATGCTGAAGTTGGATGTGTCTGGCAAAGGCACAAATATCACAGTTTTTACTGCAAACCACAACACAACGTACACACACCACTTAACGTCCTTTTAAGAGCGGATGATGAAGAGGTGTATTCCTTCAGTCATTGAGCGAACGCAAGCAAGCATATAACAATAAATAAATTTTAAAATTCAGTTCTGTTTAATATTTCTCCATAATTTCTCTTTTTCCCCTTTGTGCAACAGTCCGATGTAAATATAATAAAGTTTGTTCCTGGAGGAGAGACTACATGTTTTTATGACACACAAAATATACAACAAAAACAAGTTTTTTTTTAAAACTGGATAAAGTTTCAACAGTGAAGGAAAATGAAGAAGTGTAAATTATGCATTGTGTTCATCTGCTATTTCATTGTTCCATTCTCTTCTAGGGTCCTTTTCACACTGTTTCTGAGCGTTAGCATAGCTTTTCCATAGAAGCATTGAGGTAAATGTCAGCTAAAATATTATAAAATAAAGGTCTTGTGCCTTATGGGGACAATGATGTTGGTGACCATATTTTCCATCACAGGCAGCCCATTTTTTGGCAATGAGATCAGTATCATGTCAGGCAGGGTGCCTTAACTTCCCTTAAAAAAAAAATTGGTATCTATTTTTAGACACTAGGTGAACCTTGAAACCCTGCTGGCCCAAATAAAAAAATTTGCCACATCTGGGAGCTGAACCAGGACCTTTCAAATCAGTAGAAAATGAACTTACCACTTGGTCACCTCGGTAGAAATGCATTTACAGAATGGTAATAAATTTTATATCTCCACTTTTTTTTTCATACTGACTATAGGTTGACAAAGTAGTCAGTGGCTGACATTTTTTTGTAGAGCAACAAGTTCTCTAATATTTGTTGAGTCTGTGACCATCTTTTGCAGAGTGTCCAAAGTCTGGTCCACACTAATGCTTTCCACTGGACTGACTTAGGTCTCCTTAACTCTCATCTTACTCCTGAAGTCCACTGCACATTGTTCCATGATCTTTTCTAAATACATGACTTATCAGGCTCTCATTCCGTTATAGTCGTGTGTATTCTCTCTTGCATGCACCTGTCCTTGACTGTATTGTAGAATCAACTCTAATTAATTAAAACTGAATTTAATATGAAACTTATTAAGTGAATTGACAAAAAATATTTTTGAAAAAAATGTGTTGCTCTGTTCACGACTCAAACTGAACTTTCAAAAGTGAACAAAACCAGATCCCATGAAAAGTTTCAGTGGAGACTATTGCTCGATTGCTTTGAAGAGGAATACGTTTTTTTTTTAAACATTATTAGTTTTAAAATTATAACCTTGTTGAATGCAAAGGAAGAAATGGAAGATGTCACTATATATGGAAGTGTCACATAATGAGACAATAGTGGTTTGTCAGAATGTAAAGCAAGAAACAGATGATGTTTATGAGAACTACTGTTGTCAACCTTCAAAGCTGACACATGATGTTGCTATGATTAATATTGATAGATCATCCAAATAAAATGGTAATTTGTTGAGTCTATGGACAAATATTAAGACAAACCATAATCAGAATTATTTGATACTTGGCACAAAGCAGAAATGTACCTTAAAACTGATAATGAATTAGAATGATAGCTAAAGTATTGATCAGTTAGTATGAGATTGTGTCTTGTGTCTCTGAGAAAACTCTTTTACTTCATTTATGTGACATGCTGCTAAGACTTTTCAGATTTCCAGCCACCTACTGGAGAATTTGGGAATCACCATTATGTACACAGTCTTTTTATCACCACAACAGAAAGCAGAATTAGGAAGATAGAATGCTTAAGATATACATGGGAAAAGATACATGACGACAGAGCAAGAAAAGAAAATAAATGAAGGAGATATTTGGATATTACCAAAACAGAAGAAATGTACAAATGCTTACTGACCGGATGACTTTTACCAATATAACATACCTCAGCAAACTGCTTGTTAGCTTTCATAGACTTCTCTATGCTGTCCTGGCTAAATTTATGAGGCTGCTCATGCCGAAACATATGACTGAACCAACGGAATCTATTACGATACTCTGTGAAAAAAAGCACTTTAAATAAACAGTTAATTTCTACTTAACATACATCATTCATTTGTGACTTATGTACTCATATATGGATTTTGATTTCAGATTTTTAAAATTGAATTTCATGTTTGTATCTTAAAACAGTGTTTTCTCCAAAAGCTTAGGATTATTTATATTCCATCAAAGTATATATATTAAACAGGTGACATTGTGACTTAGACAGTTTTATCATTTAAATCCATAATTAATCAAATTAAGTATTAAAAGACGAGCAGTCTGTGACGAAGTTTTGAGTACCACAAATCTTGTTTAACTTGGTATTTATACAATAGACCACAGTTTGACATTTCAGGATGTTATAATTTAAGACTTATTTTAAACGCTGCCAGTTAGAAGAAATAGTAGAGAAGATAACCTTCACTAATTATTTTAAAACAAGGAAAACAATATCTAAATACAGAACCCAGAACTACCAAATTCAGAAGGAAAGATTAGTGACCAAAAAAATGCAGGCTTTATTAGATTTAACTTTAAGTAAGTATATTTCTTCTTATTTTACTATTTCATATTTCAAAAAGAACCACATATAAAAATAAGCTACAAAATGTTATAACAAATAAGAGCATCTTTAAATGACTTCCGATCTAATAATTTTGCAAATCACAAGCTAATAAAGCCTAACACAAGCCAAACCTACTTGTTGATTCACCTAAGTTCACAAAATGACAATACTAAAATGTCTTATTTTAGGTTGTCTACTGTCTCAATAAGAGGCAGAATTGTTGCTGAAAGACAGTCTCAAGTAAGAGAAATGAGATTGAGATGACGACTGTGATATTAGACTGTTACCTGACACTCTAGTAAGTAGGGTTGTTATGGTGCCAGGTTTTCAATCAATGCTGAGAATCTTTCAAAACAGATGGCTGCTGCATGAGTGGGAGTAGATAATGTCCCTGGTGATGTAAGCTCATGAAAAGGAAAGAGCAAATGTGTTGAGTTCCAAAGCAGTGGTCGTTTCCCTATTAATTAAGCTGCCCACAACAATTTTAAGTTTATTTCTTTAGTGATGCGAATTCTGATCTGATTAGAGAGAGATAGTGAGGGCATTAAGCACATGCCTATATAAACAAGTAAGGGAGCCTCAGTGGCTAGTGTGCTCTCTTCCTGATTAGAAGGGTCCAGGTTCGATTCCCAGAAGTGACTGAATTTTTTTTTCAGACCGACAAGGCTCAGAAGTTCACCCAGCCACTAAAAATATGTGACCTGTGTCCAACTGCAAATTTGCCACTAGCTGGACTGTGGTCAGATTGATTATTTTACCAAAGAGGAGGCCTGACTTCATTTTTTGGATCACTGATTCTTGGGGCATGCTCACTGGAATTGATGCGAGGCATATTGAGATTAAGCTGTCTGTGACAGCTATTGCAGCAACTCAGAAGACTCAATTTTCAGCTGCGTGCCATTATATAGATAATGCAGCAGGTTCAATAGCACGGTATAAATGTAAAAGCATGCCATTTTTACAGAATACAACATGTTCAATAGAACAGTATCGACAATCAGGATAAACACTTTGTTGGTTGTTGGAATGGGGGCTGAGCAGATATGGGAATACCTCGTGTGAGGGTGAAACCATTTCATTCTAATGTCTATATCCTTCAGTGTATCCTAAAAGTAAAAGAGCATCTATGGTTTACTCAAGTGCAGTATTGTTGATTCTTTATCATAATCTGTTAACATAATATCAACATAAATCTGTGGTTTCCACCATCACTGCAATCTAATCTCACATCTACATGTATAACATTGCCCTCAAAGGAAACAGTTGCTGCAGATAACCAGCTGTCTATAATTTATTCTGTAACAGCTTTTTCACAGCCTAACTACATTTCCACATCAAATTTAACATGTGGGGAATGTCTAAAAACTGTTGCTTTCTTACACATACCAAAAAACTTACAGCATGAGAAAAATTTGAGCCAAATAATAATTGTACTAAAGGAAAATTGTAATATTTTAAAACTGATGCTGCAATTGTCACCCAGAAAATAAAAATCAATTCCAAAGTAGGTAAACTCACCAATCAATTTTCTATCCCCTGCATCTTCTTCATCAGTACCATAAAGATAGAATCCTCCTGAGAAACCTAAATTAAACTGAAATCCCTCTATGTCTCTTTGAAGACGCTCTTGGGTGGCAACTATGGCCTAGGAAAAAGCAGAATAACATGTTAGATGCACAGTTTTTTTTTTTGCAATTGAGCACTTACTCGCAAAGCCCACATCTACTACTAATTTAAATATGTGTATTAAGAAAAAGAGATAATTGTAATCTACTGTGCAAGCAACTCCCAATTTTTGCATAATTGAAAATTATACATTGAAACAATATCAAACATTCAAATTTAGAAAATGTAAAGCATTTAAACCACCAGAACCTTATAATAAAACCAATGTTTTCTAAAAATGCTTATTGTTTCCTTATAATTCTCTATTTAAGTAACCTCAGGAATTGATCCATTGTTTTCTAACAGTTTGGAAGTCAAACAGACAGACAGACAATAGAAGAAGCACTGCAATGATTTAGGTTTAAACTAGCCAATGTAATCACGCAGCTAAAACATAAAGTCCTCAACTGCCCACAAGCTTTATGACATAAGCAGACCAGAGAAAAAGCACCAATCATCATGCTCCACTTGTGGCAAGGCATGACTTAGAAGCAAGAGGTGCTTTAAACCAATAGTGAAATCAAATTGGAGTTGATACATTTTCCTCAATTAAACATGAGGAATGCCTGATTATCTTCCTAATGGTTAGTCTGATCAGGGAGATACACATAAATATACTTGGATGTGCATCACAGCACAAAACCAATTTCTAGACCATAATATTGGAATGTTTTATGCTCTCTTTTAAAACCACAAAGCATTAATCATTGGCTTTGTGTTTTGTTTTGTTCTCCCATTGGTCAGATCTGCATGATGTCACAGTATAATTAAGAGAATGTGATAAATATAAGGAGGGATTTATTGATAAAAAATTACCAGAAACATTTTTACAAATGTATAATGTATCCATCATATACCCCTCTGAAATAGAAAAATATCTAAGGCATTA
Source organism: Megaustenia siamemsis (assembly GCA_032433765.1). Lineage (NCBI taxonomy): Eukaryota > Metazoa > Mollusca > Gastropoda > Stylommatophora > Ariophantidae > Megaustenia > Megaustenia siamemsis. The sequence goes on along the minus strand of JAVIAB010000073.1, from coordinate 28,575,994 downwards.
AACACTTCAACATAAACTCAGACCTCAAAATAAAGGCAATATAGACCAGTGAATGCAAGACATTGGGCTTAATTCATGTTAGAACATCACAGCTAGGAGTCCAATTGTAAACAAGATGGCTTATGCCCCAAATCAGCAATGATTCAATACTCAATTTGCACATGAAAGAATGGATATGAGTGCCTGCATAGTGCTGTAAGTTATTCTTGGAATGTCTCGGGACCCGCAGTGACCAAAAGCACTTGAAAGTGGCTCATAGCTGACAGTTTGCACCAGGATCAACAAAAATGTGTAATGAAAGCTCTACTCCATCTACCAGCAGTAGAATTCTCCAAAGAGTGATGCCATTATTTATGCATTTGTTGTTCAGCATAAATGAAGCTCAAAGGCCTTCACAGTTCAGGCTAGAGAGAGAGCTTTGAAATAAAACAGCATTGCTTCAAGTACAAGTAGTTTGATGATGGAGGTCATAACAGTAACTAAATCAATAGCTTGATTGGAGATACAGACTTTAACCCATGTGTACTTTCTTAGTATTAGTAATTCAATGAGTGGGCTCAGAAATATTAAAATAATTTGGCCTCAAAGGCAGTAACTGACTCTCTGGAGACATCATGGCTGGAAACAAATTTTTGTGTAAAAGAGCTTTGATCTAAGAATTAAATCAACAGTCATAGTCTACAAAAGTGGTTTTGCAATGGATACATTCCACTGCAGAATTGCCATAAATGAGGCTACAGATACCTTGTCCAAAATTGGCAACAGAAAAGCCCAATGCCAGTCCAGAACATTTTCAAAAATTAATATTAAATGTCAGACCAGGCCCAACAATGTATGAAGGAACAAAATGTAGTGTGGTGCATGAAGGACAGCTTACAGAAGCATTTGAAATAAGAACAGGAGTAAGGCAAGGATGCCTTCTGTCTCCATTTCTCTTTCTACTGGCCATAGATTAGATTATGAAAATAACTCAAAACAACAGAAATGGGATCCAGTGGTCACTGACCAAACAACTTGATGATTTAGACTTTGCTGATGACATAGCTCTCCTATCACACAGCTACCAACAGATGCAAGATAAAATGAGTATATTAGATGAGAGATCACAACAGCTAGGACTAAAGATTAATAGAGATAAGACCAACATTATGAGAATTAATGCAGTTGGCAATAACCAAATTAAACTAGGAGAAATACCTCTACTAGACGTACAATCTTATATATATCTGGGCAGTAATATAGATAAAGAGGGAGGAACAGAAAACGATACCAAAATAAGGATATCAAAAGCAAGAGGAGCTTTCATTGCACTGGGAAACATATGGAAATCCAAAGAAATTAGGCTAAATACAAAAATACAAATTTTCAACTCCAATGTTAAGTCGGTTCTATTATATGGCTGTGAAACATGGAGAATAACAAAATTGACAATCACGAAGGTACAGACTTTCATTAATGGATGCTTGCGCAGAATAAAGGGATGGAAAAGGCAGGACAAAGTCACAAACGTGGAATTATGGAAATGTACCGGTCAAATACCAGTGGATAAAGAAATACAGCGAAGACGATGGCGATGGATAGGTCACACACTACGGAAACCAACTGAGAGTATTACACAACAGGCCCTTTTTTGGAATCCCCAGGGGAAAAGACAAAGAGGAAGACCAAGGAATTCTTGGAGAAGACAGATTGAAGCAGAGATGAAGATGATGGGGAAGACATGGAATGATCTTAAAAGAATTGCAAAAAACAGAACGACTTGGAAAGTGTTTGTTGAAGACCTATGCTCCACTGGGAGCTAAAAGGTAGAAGAAGAAGAAGAAAGGCCCAACAATAGAGACATAGAACAATAACTAAGGGAACACACAAAAAATCTGAAAAGAATTGCAACATCCTGATGACAGAGGAACACCAAAAATAATCATGTAAAGAGTATAAAGACACCAATATAAGCGCCTCAGAAATAATAAAGGATGTACTATTGAACTAATCATCATTAAACATCTAGCAGAAAAGATAATAGAAGACAATAAAAATCTATATGTAATGTTAAGAGAGCTTACGCAGAATAAAAGGATGGAAATGGCAGGACAAAATCACAAACATAGAATTATGGAAATGTACCAGTCAAATACCAGTGGATAAAGAGATATAGCGAAGACGATGGCGCTGGATAGGACACACACTACGGAAGCCAACTGAGAGTATTACACAACAGGCCCTTTTTTTGGAATCCCCAGGGGAAAAGACAAAGAGGAAGACCAAGGAATTCTTGGAGAAGACAGATAGAAGCAGAGATGAAGATGATGGGGAAGACATGGAATGATCTTAAAAGAATGGCAAAAAACAGAATGACTTGGAAAGTGTTTGTTGAAGACCTATGCCCCACTGGGAGCTAAAAAGGTAGAAGAAGAAGAAGAATGTTAAGAGACCAAGAAAAAAGCATTTGACCGAGTAAACAGGGAACAGTTATGGGGAATGATACTAAGAACAAAAAGAGTAATCTAACAGCTTAAGTAACAGTCTCTAAATCGAAATCTGCTGCACAGTCAGAACAGCAGCAGGCTATACAGATCACTTTGAAATTAGAACAGGAATAAGGCAGGTATGTAAATGATATAACCATGACACCTTTAAGGTATCAGTGAGAAGAGAAAAGAAGAAGATAAGACAGGTGTGTAGTATAATGCCTACTTTTAATTACTCACGTGGACTAAATATATGTTAGGAAATCCATTGGAAACAAAAGAGATTAATGAACTTCTATGGACAGATAATCAGGCACTAATCATCATCAGGTTGCTTGTCCATTTGCAGAATGTTGCATTCACCACAGCCCGTCTAAAAGAATCTCTGCTCTAGCCAGATCTCCCACTTCTTCTGCTGTCTTGTTCAAGGTCTCCTTGATGTCTTGAAACCACCTTCTTCTTGGTCTGCATCTGATGCGTCATCCAGGAACAATGCCTTCAATTAATGATCTTTCCAGCCCACTGTGTTTTTTTATGTGACCATAGTATTTTCATTTCCTCTGTAGAATGGTGTTTACAAGCCAGTTCTTTTTAATGTTTAAAATTTTTTTATGTCTTCAATGCTATTTTTTATTATGCAAGGTATCTTTAGGATTTTTCTGTAGCATTTTGTTTCAAATTAATCAATTTTCTTCCTTGCTGTTTGCAAGATAGTCCATGATTCACAACCATATGTTGCCATCTATGTTGTATCGAAGATACATGCCCTCAGTAATTAAAATTTTACTGTCTTGCTGTTGTTGTGCCACATGTTCTTCATGGCATTTAATTTTTTTTTTTTGCTATTGCCTTTTGATCTCTTTCTGGCAGTCTCCATTGTTAGTTACTGCAAGTGCCAGATATCTATAGTTTGTTACAGTTTCGAGTTCTTCACTGTTGATGATGATTTTGGGTTGGCTTTTCCTTTTGTTAGTGGACATTATCATAGTTTTATGTATGGTTAGATAGAGGTTTTGCTATTCACTGTATTTTTTAACACACTCGTTTGTCTATATTAATTCTTCTGCACTGCTTGAGAGAAGGACTGTATCATTAGCATATCTGAGTTCTGGAATAATGTTGACATTTATTGTGAAAGGGTTGAACGTCACAAAACCGTCATCATTTCTGACATTTCTCATGAGTTCTCAGCATAGCTGAACAGACAGGAACTAACACATGGAAAAATAAAAGACCTACAAGAACACTTAAATAGACTTTAGTAGACTTAAATAGATATCACAAATACCCAACACAATATAAAAATCAACACCCACAAGATAGAAGTTATGACCATCAGAAATGAAAAACAGAACATCAACATAACAATAGACGGCATACAATTAAAACAAGTAGAAGAATTTTAAATACCTAAAAAGTCTATTGACAAATGATAATTCACAAGCAGCAGAAATAGACTCAAGGTTCAACAAAGCTTGTCAAATCATTGAACAGATGTCATCACTATGTCCAACAACGAAATAACACCAGAGACACCCTACAGCATAATCTACATTACAATCTTCATTCCAACATTGTGCTACAAATACCAGATCTGGACACTAAACAAAAAAATTAATTAAATATGTTAGATGCATGACAGGAAACAGCCTGAGAGATAAGATCAGAAATGAAAAGCAGAGAAAAAAAGGCTAGGAATAATTCCTGCCATTAATACATAATGAAACAACAGATAAAATGGTTTGGCCATGTGGTAAGACAGAAATATAACAATTTGATTTAAAACAATGACTTTTCAACAAATGCTATAAGAATACCAGATTCATGGGTCAACCATGAAAAAGATGAACTGAGTAAACATTAGAAACACTAAGAAACAAGAGTAGGAGAGGCCAATAGCTACAGTAGAACAAAAGACAGCAAGCTATATTTCACCTCAAAGCTGATAGACAAATGAGCAAGGAAAGAAGATGAAGGATATTGTAAACTACAAAGTGTGCTATTTAGAAAGATAAACAGACAAGTAATAGCAAATATACAGACTCAGAATGCTAAAAATTGATCGTAAACAGGTACTTAAATCCAGCGACCATGGGGACTGTTCCCCCACCCCAATCATCATCAAGTACCGGGCCTGCTGGCGTAGGTGATCATGTCTCTCCACAACTTTTGATCTTGGCAGCTATTTATCATTTCTGTTGATCTTCTGCCAAGCCATTCTCTCAAGCTGTCTGTTATTTTTTCTCTTTGCTTCCCTCTATCTCTTCGTCCCCTCAATTTTTCCAGTTGTTCTCTTCTCATTACATGGCCAAAAAATGATGATTGTTTCTTCTTAATATTGGAAGTTAGCTCTCTTTTTGCTTTGACATCTCTCAGAACATCTTCATTACTCTTCTTAGCTGTCCATAGTACTCTCAACATTCTTCTGTAAAACCACATTTCCACAGACTCCAGTGATTTTCTTGTCTGTTGTCATATTGTCCATGATTCGCATCTATATGTTAAGACTGGCTCTACGTAACATTTAAGAACTCTTTTTCTTGTTTCTATTGTCAAAAATGGATTGCACAGTATCCTAATTTTTTTTTTTGGAAAGCAGCTTAATAAGCCCCCAATATGCTGAGCTAATTCCTTAAGACATAGCAGGTTGGTAGTGGATAAATATTGCTCAGAGAAATTATTAAACCATAGAGGTGGAAAATAAATACAAAATAACCATCATCAACATAAGTGGAGTAAAAAAAATTAAGAAGTAGAACTAATTGAGGAAATGATCAAGAGAAGAGTTAAAATACTAGGAATGGCAGACACTAGAGTTAATGGACAACAAATAAAGAAAACAGACATTAAATACGGAAGCCGCGATAGCTCAGTGGTTAGTGAACCGGACTACAAAGGACAAGGGGTAGGGTTCGATCCCAACCGACAGCTTCCGGGTTCACCCAGCCTTAAATGGGTACCGGATTTTTTTCTGGGAAAGTAAAGCAGCACGGGCGTAATACCGACCACATTACCCCAAAAATCATGTGCTGAAGGTCTATAAAATATAGGGTCACTAACACCATATTTTCCTATACGCCACTTGGCGTGACGGGGGTACTTTACTTACTTACTAGACATTAAATACACAATAGTATTTTCAACAGTTGGCATCACAGAAACAGCAAAACACAGAGTGGCCAACAAAGTAATGTGGTGGTCTGTCACTTAATTCTCTGAACGGGATATACAGTGGAACCCTGGTATTATACGATTCTTTTATCATAACTCAAATTGTGCACACTTTTTTTTTTTTTTTAAGCAAAATTCAACTGGTATTCTTCTTCTTTGTCAGACCCTCCATCTGACATGTCAATTTTTATGTCATCATCTTAGCATAGTACAGTCCACTCAACCTCATAATAGTCTTCTAGATTATATTAGACTGCTACTGCCATAAAACAATTGTAGTTAAAACAACATTTTTATTGGTTATGTGTATCCGTGTAATGTGGTTTGTTTACCTCAGTATTCATAGTTCATTTTAAATACAGGTTTTGTACTGTTTAATCAGCTACTACACATATAAGCTGAGATATTTTTGCAATAAGATGCAGAAAATTGCAATAATGGCTTGTTTTCTCTTACAAATTGCATTGTAAGATTTACAAGTCAATTTTTTCAGATAAACTCTTACAAAATGGAAAGTATGACATTGGTTCACTGGTCTGGCGGCCATCCTGAATATGCTTTTTTAAATTCAATTTAGCTCTATTTCTTCTTTCCGTCCACATATGCCTTACTGCATTGAGGGCAGACATAATTTGTGGTCTTTTGCTCTTCTCTTGGCCTCTGTTGTTTTATGTTTCCTAGTATTTCTAATATCATCCCTTGAGTCTTGTATTCTTTATACATTTATTAAAGGCTCCTTGTTTTATGCTTTAGCCTTTCTATGTTATCATGTGGCCAAACCATTTTCTTCTTCTACTACCTTCCAACTCCCTGTGAAGCATAGGTCTTCAACAAACTTTTCAAGCCATTCTGTTTCTTGACATTCTTTTAATATCATTCCATGTCTTCCCCATCATCTCCTTCTCTGCTTCCATCTGTCTTCTCCAAGAATATTTTGGTCTCCCTCTTTGTTTTTTTCCTTGGGGATTCCATAAAAAGGGCATACTTTTGTTATACAGTTGGCTTCCACAGTGTGACCTATCCAGTGCCATCATCTTCACTATATCTCTTTATCCACTGGTATTTGACTGGTACTTTTCCATAATTCTATATAATGATTTTGTCCAGCCATTTCCATCCTTTTATTTTGTGTAAGCATCCATTAATGAAAATCTGTATCTTCATGATTGTCATTTTAGTTGTTCTCCAAGTTTCACAGTCATATAATAGGACCGACTTAACATTGGAGTTGGCAATTTTTATTTTTGTATTTAACCTAATTTCTTTGGATTTCCATATGTTTCCCAGTGCAATGAATGCTCCTCTTGCTTATCATATCCTTATTTTGGTATCGTTCTTTGTTCCTCCCTCTTTATCTATATTACTGCCCAAATATATGTAAAATTGTATGTCTAATAGAGGTATTTCTCCTATAGTTATTTGGTTATTGCCAACTGCATGAATTCTCATAATTTTGGTATTATCTCTATTTATTTTCAGTCACAGCGGTTGTGATCTCTCATCAGGTATGCTCATTTGATATTGCATCTGTTGATTATGTGATAGGAGAGATATGTCATCAGCAAAGTCTAAGTCATCAAGTTGCTCGGTCAGAGACCACTAGATTCCATATCTATTGTTCTGAGTTATTTTCATAATCCAATCTATGGTCAGTAGAAAGAGAAATGGAGATAGAAGGCATCCCTGCCTTACTCCTGTTCTTATATCAAATGCTTCTGTAAGTTGCCCTTCAAGCACAACACTACATTTCATTACTTTATACATTGTTCTATCAGGTTAACAAACTTTATGGGGATTCTGTAGTGATTAAGAAACTTCCAAAGCATTCCTCTATGTAAACTATCAAATGCTTTTTTGTAATCTATGAATCCAATATAAAGTTGAGACTAGTTCTAAGCTTTGTTCAACTATTATACGTAAGGTAGTTATTTGATCAGCACATGATCTGTCTTTTCTAAAACCTGCTTGTTCATCTGCCAAATGTTTCTCTATGGCCTAAAGTCCCTTCAGAATGATTTGCTTAATATTTCCTGTCAGTGATAGTAGCATAATTTCCCCATAATTTGTGCACTCCTGTGTACATCATTCCTGTGATAGTTTGAGTATATAACCTTCTTACCAGTCTTTATATATTTCTTCTCTTTCCCATATTTTATCTAGTAGATTATGTAACATCTTGGTAGAGGTGTAAATATCTGCTTTGATGATTTGTGAATGAATTTCAGCTAGTCCTTTTTGAGTTACTGTTTTTTAATAGCTCGATAGCTTTCATTGTTTCTTCCTTGCTAGGCTTATCACAGTTGACGTGCAACTCTTCTGCTGGTAGTATATCTGAAGGGTCATTTGGGCCGGGTCTGTTTAGACCCCATCATCTTCAAAGTGCTCCTTCCATTGCTTCATTTGTTCCCCTATATTACTAAGCAGATTTTCTTTCTTTTCTTTAATAAAAGCATTGATCTGTTTGTATGTTCCACTTAATTTCTTTGTACTGCAATACAATTCTTTCATATTCCCTTTGTTTACCGCCTCCTCTGCCTCTTTAGCTAGTTCATCTATATATTTCCTCTTATCCCTTTTAATGTATCTTTTCACGTCTTTGTACATCTCTGTGTAAATTTCTTGTGTCTTGGTTTTAGTACATTTCTTGATATATGTCTGGTTTCTTATTCTTTCTTTCTCTAATTTTTTTCAGGATCATTGCTGTCATCATGCTCTATTCTGCTGTTCTCTTTTCCCCTGGGTTTCTTCACATTTCTCCTTCCATATATCCTTTATCTGTTTCCAATGATCTTCTATATATATTTTATTTTCTAGTAGGAGGACTTGGTATTTGTTTGATACTGAGACTGCAAATTTATCTTTAATTTTTTGCTCTTTAAGAAACCCTACATTGAAATACTGTCTACCCTTATGTGTCTCTTCTCAGTTTAAGTTTGGCTAGCAAAAGATGATGATTTGAAGTCACATCTGCTCCTCTATATACTTTTACATCATGTAGGGATGACTTAAACTTTTTGTTAATATATATGTGGTCAATTTGATTCTCCGTTCAAATTATCTGGTCACACCAATATAGCTTTATGTATTCTTTTATGTTGGAATGTTTTTATCTTTCTGCCTTGTCAGGTGGCCAAACCATTTATCTGTTTTTTTCTTTATATATTCTATGGCAGGGATTATTCCTAGCTTTTTTTATAGTTCGTCATATCTGATCATATTTATCAGGTTGTTTCCTGTCATTCGTCTAACACATTTCATCTCAGTAGAGGTTATTTTTCTTATATTTCTTGCATCTAGACTCCAGGACTGGTATTGGTGGCACAATGTTGGGATGAATATTGTACTGTAGACTGTCCATTTTGTCTCTAGAGTTATTTCCTTGTTGGTCAATAGTGGTGATAGTTGTCCACTGATTTGACAAGCTTTGTTGCATCTTGAGTCTTTTTCTGCTGTTTGTGAATTGTCATTTGTTACTAGACTTCCTAGGTATTTAAATTTCCTCTACTTGTTTTAGTTGTCTGCTGTCTATAGTTATGTTGATGTTCTGGTTCTCTTTTTCGATATTCATGACTTCTGTTTTGCTGATGTTGATTTTCACATATTTTGTGCATGTGCTGTTTAGTCTACTTAAGTGTTTTTATAGGTCTTCTATTTTTCCATGTATTAGTGCCTGATCATCTGCAAATAGAAGTTTGTTGGATCTCCTCTGTCTCTGATGCGTTGGCTAGCTTGCATATATAGCTCATGTAAGTAATTTATCATTCGGGGGGGGGGGGGGGGGGGGGGGGGGGGGGATTGTACACACCCATATTACACCTAATCTAACTTTGAAGTGGTCTGCGTAATCTGCTGCTATTCTGATTGTGCAGCTGTTATTGATTTGGTTAGATGTTGGTTTATTCAGTATGTTGTTTATGTATTCTATGCAAGAATTATTTATATCTTTTTTCTCAGCTCTTCATTTCTGATTTTTTTCTCTCTAACAGTTCAATTTAGCCATTGATGGATAATTTTTTCAGCTTATGTAGCATTTTTCTAGTTGAACTTTTTTTAAAGAGAAGGAGAGAGTAAGTAAAACATTCCTTATAAATAAAATAAAGAACTCTTGTTACCATTTGGAGAGCACACAGTTTGATGGACAGTTTCCTAACATTAGAGTGGTCAATAGGTGCATCAACCTATTAAATGACAATGTACTTGACCATTTTAGAAAAATTTTGAAAAAATCCTAGATAGAGGTTTAGATAAACAATCATTAGCAGTCTGGATGGATAAATCCGAATTAAATTATGTATTTGAAAAAAAAAAAAATCTGATTCTGTAATTGTACAAATTATTATATGAACAGGCTCCTGGAATGAACTGTGCACAAACAGTATGTTCCAAAGTACAGTAAAGGGGATATGAGCACTTATGATTTTGCCCATTGTTCCCATTGGCGTGAGTGTGTGGCATCCTGATTGCTGAAGTGTGCCTTTTGGCTGGTTGCCTCCAACTTCCGGACTTAAACTTGCTAGAGATGACTGTGGCCTAGCTCAGGTGTAGGAAGGCCTGGCCAGTCTTGGTTTTCAGTCCCTGATGACTGTTAAGCCCCATCTTTATGACAAGGAGCTGGCCTTACCAGAACAGACCCAATGGGCAGAGGAGTCAGGATTGTCAATACAAATATGGACTGAGGTGAAAGGAATACTTGACAAGGTGGAACAGAACAGTCTACAGCGTAAAACAATCACTCTCAGTTTCTTGGATGAAGAATACCCATAAGATCAGCAAAGAATGCAGTAAAGAATGGGGAGCAGGTCCATCCGTCCATCCATCTGTCTTATCTATCTACTGACCTTTTGAGCAGTAACCGGCCCATAGGGCAGAGACCCAGATACTCTTTCTCTTATCTAAATTTTTATTCTAGCAGTTTTCAACCCTTGTAAAGGTCTTTTATCAAATCTTGCCACTTGTCTCTGTTCTGTGCAAGCAACTCTATCTCATTGAGGGAGCCAATTCCTGCTGATCTTGCCTCTCTGATCAATGTTCTCAGTGTCTCTCTGGATCAGCCTCTTTTCTTCTTACCTGCTGTTTCCCACATGAGTGCTTGTTTTGTTATTCAGTTATTATCTCTCCTCATCACATGTCTATTGTCTTTTCTTGGCTACTGAAAATATTAGTGGTTTATTGGAGATTTCTCTAATTTCCTCATTTGTTTCGAATTCGTTCCATGCTATACCAAGTTATTTTCCTTAGACATTTATTTTCGGATGCGTTCAACTTTGTTTCTATATCTCTTGTTGTTTTCCAGCTCTCACATGCACATGTAAGGGTTGATTGCACATTTCATTTGAATAGTCTAAGTTTTGTGTTTGTGCTGATGAGTTTTGATTTCCACAACTTTTCAAGGCTTCTGAAAGACATTGCTGCTTTAGCTATTCTGATTCTAATTTCTTTGCTTGTATCCCCTTCCCGATCAATGTGACTTCCAAGGTAGATAAAGTGATCAATCTCTTCCACTGGTTTGTTTTCTATCAATAAACATAGTGCTAAGCATAATATTGTCTCAAGGGCTACACTTTGGGAGACTTGGGGAAAGCAGCTGCTTTCACCAAATTTGCCACGTAATGTTGTCCAATATAATTAATGTGGCAGTTGAGTCATATCAGAGCAAGGAAAGAAACAGTGAAAGATTATTGTCTCTAGTCTGAGTTCAGTCAACAAATTCTCAACAAAACATATCATTATGAGCAGATTTAAATAGTTTATGAAATGAAGTAGCAGAAATATAAACCAAGACAGGTATAAAATCAGTTTGTATAAGTAGAATGTTAAAAAAAAAAAAAATCTGGCACAACAGAATTAACAAACACAAATAAAAATATACACAAGTAATATTGCTACTTAATTGTGAGGTTTACATGGATGGAATCTTAGATGTGTACCAAGTCAGCAAGAACACATCACAGAAATTTACAATAGAATAAAACCATGAATTTAATAAATATTTAATATATACATATAATCATACAGGAATGCTCACCTCAACATCAGGAACCTTCATCCGAATGCCCTCTTTTCCAACAAAAATGTCATCAACATCAACTTGTATATACCGTTCAGAAGGAAGTTCTAACTTTCCAAATGATAAATAAGATAAGGCATCTACCATCATCAAAGTGTGCAACCAGAAGTTTAAATCACTTCCTAACAAAATCTTTGAAATGCCATCAATTTTGCCTTGATCAAGAACTGCTGTCACATATTTGAATGTCTGTAAATTCTTTGCTTCTCCTGTGTCAAATTCCAAAAAGTTTGATGACAATTTGGAGAAAGCAAGAGGTTGATAAGTTGAATGATTACTGTGAAAAACTGTCCACTTATCTGGAAGGAAACCTTTCCAAGCCTCTCCTGGCTTAAGAATTCTCCAAACTGTAGAATCAGCATTTATTTTGTAGTCCTCTAATTCTAAATTATACTGAAATGTCATATGATATCCATCCACATGTCTGACCACTCCCACAATCTCATCAATTGGCTTAACAAATCCAATAATTCCAACATGATAATCATGACAATACTTATCAATCAATTGTCTATTCCAGTTATCCAACTCTAGGTAAGAGTTGTAGTTTTCAAAGACAATTATAGCAAACCGGCCAGACTTTTTGTTTGACAGAACTGGCAAATTTCTTGACTTTGTCTCCACTTTTACATCAATTCTTAAGGAACTAAGAAAATATCTTATTTTCTGTCCATTTTTAGAATTGGGCACTTCTGTGATTAGCAATGCTCGATGTGCAAGGCGCAAGCGATCGTCTGTTTTGTGATTTATTGGCAGCTCGGTTCCAGAATACTTTTTAGAAAGATCATCTAAACATCTAATGTGTGGCACTGGTGGATTAGCTCTTAGGGTGCGAATTCCAGAATCCATCACACAGTACAAAAAAAATAAGCTGGAAACCAAGCTAAGCAGCAAGATTAAAACTAATGTCCGGAGCAAAGAGCAGCGCTTGCAAGAAAACAGTCTGAAAAACAAATTGCAGAATCTGCTTATTTCCCTTCGAAACAACATATTTACTATCAAATGTTTTTATTTTTCCAGACATAAAAACCTTTAAACCTTTGATCAGCAAATACATTAAACTTTGGCACTAAACAGTGAAAAGTCTATGCTGATACATTTGCTCACATTTCCAAACTCCTACAGTATTGACATGTGTTATGTTCCATCAAGGAATGAGGATGATAAGCACTTCATGAAATCCATATTGGAGAAAAATCACCCTCTGGATCACAAATATTAAATTAAAAATTTTTATTGTCAGTTAAAGTAAGAGAATTTAACCAGCAGTTTTACTGCAGAGTTGAAGTCTTGTAAAATAAAATGCTTCAAGCTAAGTTCATTTTCAATTATTGACATGATCAAGTGTCATTTCTCTTCAATAAAATAAAATTTAATAAAAAAAAAAAATGTTTACTTCATAGTAGCTGAAAATGTTCACACAAACAGAAATTTCAAAATAGAAAAAATATGCTTGACTTTCTTCTAGTAGTTAACAAAATCATATTGCTGAACTTATTAACTGAATTTGAGTACATGTGTTAATTGCAAAATTTGTCCTGAACTTTACCCTTATTAACTGAATTTGACAACGGACCCAATCATCCCCTATTAAGTACGTGTGTTAATTGCAAAATTTGTCTATTGGTGCTTGGATAATTTATGAACTAGCAAATTACCCTGAGAAATTACCCTACCATATAAATGTAAAGGCTAGCGGAGCCAACTGTAAACAAACCGATGGAAGGCAACAGAAAACCACCGTCGTAACTTTTTGTACAATCATGAATCACCACAACAATAGAAATAACGACAACAACGTTAAGGGGGATTCCAATGGAAAACCCTCATTCGGTAGTGGACATCATGTGCTACAGGTGATACTCGATCATCATCAAGCTACTGTAAGCAAAATAAAGATAAAACAAACTCTAAAGATAGGTACTTGGAATGTGAGAACACTCATGCAGAAGGGTAAACTAGAAAACATCATACAAGAAATGAAAAGAATGGGTTTACAATTACTGGGACTTTGCGAAATGAGATACACCAGATCAGGGGAGATGTATTCTGATAAACATAAAATAATCTATTCTGGAGGTACTGAACACCAAAGAGGAGTAGGTATCATCTTGGATGCAGAAAGAACAAGAACAGTAAAAGGCTTTTACCCAATATCTGACAGAGTCCTTTTAGTGAAATTGAATGGAAAGCCAATAGACATAAATCTTATACAATTTATGCACCAACAGCAGACAGTCTAGAGGAAACAATTGATAAATTTTATGAGTTAAATGAAACACTTCAAAAATGCAAACCACATGAAAACACCATAGTTCTAGGGGATTTTAACACAAAAGTAGGAAAGGAAAGAGTTGAGGAAGCAGTTGGTCATTATGGCTTAGGCGAGAGGAATGAAAGAGGTGAGAAACTTATTGACTGGGCAAGAACACACAACATGATGATAGGAAACACCTGGTTTAAGCAACATCCAAGACATCTGTGGACATGGAAAAGCCCAGGGGACAACGCACGAAATCAATTTAATTATATAATGATAAGCAAAAGATTTAGAAACAGTCTGGTGTGTGTGAAAACTAGACCAGGGGCAGATTGCAATAGTGATCATGTACCAGTTGTGGGAAAGCTTAGAGTAAAATTAAAAACAATAAAACGAGCCTCAGTTAACATCAAGTTAAATTTAGATTTACTAAAATCAGACAAGAAGCTGCAAGACAAATATAAAATCACAATTCAGAACCGGTACAATACAAGAGAGAAAATACAAAGCATTGATGAACAGTGGGAAATGCTAAAAGAATCAATGCAACAAACATCAAAAGAGTTCATACCACCAGTGAGGACAAATTCAAGAAAGAAATGGATGACAGATGATATTTTGCAGCTAATGGATACAAGAAGAAGAAATAAAGAAAATAAAGATGAGTATAAGAGATTAAATAAAGAAATTGTAGTAAAATGCAATGAAGCAAAAGAAGCATGGCTAAAAGAGAGATGCAAAGAGATTGAAATGCAACAAAAAGGAGGTGCTAAAGCTATATACAAACAAATTGAGGAATTAACAGGAAGAAAAACGCAATAAAAAACTGGATGTTTAAGATCAAAGGAAGGAGAACTGTTGATTGATCAAGAAAACATAAGGGAACGATGGACAGAATACATTAAAGATCTTTATAATGATGAACGAATGGAAGTAAATATTAAGGATAATGGAGAAGGACCAGAAATACTCAGAGAAGAAGTGGAAGATGCCTTGCGCAATATGAAAGCAGGCAAAGCTCCTGGACCAGATAATATAACTAAAGAAGAGATTGAAGCCATGGGTGATTTTGGAATAGAAATAATAACAAAAATATTGAATGATATCTACAACAGTGGATATATACCAGACGACATGCTCAAATCAATATTTATAACCCTACCAAAGAAATCGAGTGCGATTGAATGCTTTGATTATCACACAATAAGCCTTATGAGTCATATGACTAAGATATTACTAAGAATCATCATGCGAAACAAAATCAGTCCAGAAATTAACGATGAACAGTGTGGTTTTGTTAGAGATAAAGGAACAAGCAATGCCATTTATATCATAAGATCTTTAGTAGAAAGAGCCATAAAGGTGAAAACAGATCTATATCTATGTTTCATATATTACACCAAGGCATTTGACAAAGTAAAGCACCAAGAAATAATCAAAATTTTAGAAAGCATAAACGTAGACAGCAAAGATCTAAGAATAATAAAGAACATGTACTGGCAACAAATAGAGGCCATAAGAACTGGAAACCAATTGGGAATGTTTCAACAAATAAAACAGGGTTTTAGACAAGGTTGTGTGCTGTCACCAGATTTGTTTAATATGTATATTGAGATTATATTAAGATCCATAAGGGGCATGCCTGGAATAACAATTGGAGGTCATAATATAAATAATCTAAGGTATGCTGATGATACAGTCTTAATCGCTAAGAGTGAAAATGAGTTACAAGAAATGTTGGACATTATAGTGAAAGAAAACAAAAATAAAGGACTCAGCCTTAATAGCAAAAAGACAGAGGTAAGTAACAACAAAGAAAAAGACATCATCTCAGTGCAAAATAAAGACATGTGGAATAATATTAAAACAGGTAAATGAATTTAAATATTTGGGAACTTTGTTAACCTCAGACGGAAGATGTACAAAAGAGGTGAGAGGCAGAATGGCTCAGGCAAAAGCAGCTTTCCAAAAAAATGAGGAAGATACTATGCCATCCATTTTTGACAATAGAAACTAGAAAAAGAGTTCTTAAATATTATGTAGAGCCAGTCTTGCCATATGGATGTGAATAATGGACAATAGGACAACAGACAAGAGAATCACTGGAGTCTGTGGAAATGTGGTTTTACAGAAGAATGTTGAGAGTACCATGGACAGCTAAGAAGAGTAATGAAGATGTTCTGAGAGAGGTCAAAGCAAAAAGAGAGCTAACTTCCAATATTAGGAAGAAACAATCATCATTTTTTGGCCATGTAATGAGAAAAGAATAACTGGAATATATTGTAACAACTGGAAAAATTGAGGGACGAAGAGATAGAGGGAAGCAAAGAGAAAAAATAACAGACAGCTTAAGAGAATGGCTTGGCAGAAGGTCAACAACAGAAATGATAAATAGCTGCCGAGATCGAAAGTTGTGGAGAGACATGAGATGAATGATCACCTAAGCCAGCAGGCCCGGTATTTGATGATGATGATATAAATGTAATCTCTAAGGGTGTTACAGGCCTAATTTGCAGCTTCAGGTATTTCTTTTTGAAACAAAAATTTTCAGTCTTTAAAAATAAATACACCCTACTATAAAAGTACACTGGCAGTGTCTGGTAGTTAGTGATACGATTTGACTAATAATTGTGGTATAATTATTGAAATTCAGTTTTCAAGATACATTACATATTCATCACATTGAATCAATCGCCATTGAATATCTGAATATCCATAATTCATGATTAATCATAATGATATTGATTATTGGTACTTGCTTATAATTCAATATGGTATAGTATAGTATAGGCTATTATCGGCGTATACTTATAGTAGACAATGATGATAGTTAGTGCTTAGTAGAACTTAGTAGAATATTATATATATTGAATATATTTTGAAATTCTATCAAAGTATATTACTTATTTTATTGTTACTGTTAAGCGTTACTGATAAAGTTGTATCTCACCTGTATGTACCACCAATAAAACTGGCAGAAAGTAAGATTAGGTTGTTACTTTCCATAATTTTGAATCTTAGTAAGTAGAAACAAAGCTGCAGAGATTGGAAACGGGATAAAATTGGTTATTATGATGCAAGATTATTATGTAAATTAAATGTTACTGCACAACACGGTCAGTATTATTATACGTATAATACAGCCGCACAGCGCGACCGAATGAGGCGAATGTGATCATAATTTCATTATCATGGGTTGAGTACCGTTGAGAATGAGAATGAGTACTTCCTGATCATTGTTGAGTCAAATGTTATGATTTCGTTCTCAGCAGTCGAATTGAATTCACACTAGTGCTCAACTGTTCACTGTGGACTCACAGAAAAGTAGTAACGGAGTTCAGTTATGAGTTAACTAAAAAAAACTAAATCTAAAGTCAAAGTGCAGTGCTACTTCAACTATACTAAACTTGGGGATAATAAAAATAATAGTAGTAGTAAACTAGTAAAGTAAACGTATTCGTGTATTAAAATCACCACACTTAAATTCTAACACAGTAGACTATCCGTGCAATTGCAACATAACGTTGATGGGAATCAAATTCCATCAGTTACAAAGAATCATTAGAAAACATCCACAAATCCCCCAGATGTTATGAAGAGAACTTTATTGCTGGCAGACTCCAGTGTCTCCACAGCTTCTCAACGGAAGTCTGGCCAGGTAAACTTCAGCGGACATAAATAAATGTCAAGTATCGTTATTTCTTGAAGTTGACAGTTATCTGATTTTTGTCTTCTCAAATAATACATATATTTGTTATCAGCATAAATATCTCTTGTGCAATTATATTACATTAAGAGGAGTGATATTTGATTCATTATTTTTAGTTTTTGTACTCGCCGGTTAAACGTGGTGACGTATTACAAGCTGTCTAGCTTGTCGTAGATTTCAGCTGTAGCGGTAGATGAGTAGATCTTTGACGCCACTGTGACTGTAGACCTGTGATATTTACTACAAATTCATTTTATAAACAATCACAAAATGTCCTTAGCAGATGATATCGGCGAGAGACTGAGAGAGGCAGCATGCGTGGGGGATCTGACTCTTTTGGTAAAGTTAGAAATGCAGGGAGTTGATTTGAACAGTAAAAATAATATGAATGGTTGGTAAGTAACTACGAAAACACTAAACCACGTTTATTTCAAACGTCGGTTACGAATGTTTTCTTTTTCTCCTTTTGCTACTTATTGAAGGTATCTAAATATAGCGAATAACTAGGTTACCCAGCAACCCTGAGGTGTCGTGTCAATAATTACAAAATGTTTGGCTTTGACCATCACTATAATAATGATTTACCCTGCTATCGTCTCAACAATCACATATATCACGGCCACCCAGTGCCAAACTACACTTTTAACACTTTATTATCAACACAAGTTTTGGTTTCAATGAAAATCCTTTTTATTTTATTATTGTGAATGTGATGTTGAATTATGTTCACACTAAATGTGACTAAACTATTACTATTGACGCTAATGACACTATTGTGATAATATTGTCATAGTTTTTAATTGTTTTGTGTCAATGGACATTTTCATTAACAATGTATATTATATAGTATATAGCATGATTGATTCTTTTGTGTAATGTGGTTTTTGGTTACCCACACTTATGACTGCTAATTTATATATATATATATATATATATATATATATATATGACCAAATATTATGGTTTATAAATAGTAAGTCATTTAGTTAAGTAAACACTAGAATTTAAGAATTTATAACAAAAACTGAAATTTGAAAAATTATACTAGAAAAAGTGCATGCGAATGAAAACAAAATTACTTATTCTATCAAGAGTTAGTGAGCATTGATAGCAAACTGTTATATATATAGATAGTTTTTTTGTAACTGAAAGAAATTTCATTCTCAGAATAAATATTCATGTGTCAATTATTTCTACTCTATAACTTCACCCGACACTCTAAAAGGTAGAATCTACTTGGACCATGACCCCTAATTGTCTTCTTTCTGTTGCATTTATGAGCCTGGAGACTCATGGTGTATTCATTTTAATAGATATTACTAGTATTAGGTCAAGCAAAAGTTCTAAAGTCAATCGCACTAAACCTTCATCGCCAAAGTTTATGATGAAGACACCAGACAGTACCTGGGCTGAATCCAGTAAGTCCTAGCTGACTTTTTTTTTTTAACTAGGATCAGCTAGCAGCTGATCAAGATCCTACTCCATTTCCCATTAGTGGGTTGAAACAGATAAACCAGTCGGATCAAGCAAGTAGTGATCTAAAAGTAACCTTGTACCCAAAAATGCCATTCTGAAATTGGATGTTCTGGGCACAAGAGTGAAGATTCACTCATGTAAAATATTTTTTTAAAGAGTTAACAACAAAGAGGAGTAATCGTCTGGTTAACACAGAAGAACATGGCAGTGGCAGCTTCAATTACCAAAATGCTTCACATACGAATACTATTTTATTCTATTCATGGAAAGTTTCACTGCATTCAGGACATTCCCATCACCGCTCCACCACCCGTTCCAGCAATTCTCAAAGTGTATACAGACTTTTTGTTCCTGTAAGGTGTTGATTCAAATACATCTGCTTTTCCCGCTAAGAACCTGGATCAACAAGATCCTTCTTCCACCTTTCGACTCCTCAGTCTCTCAATATAGACATCATTGTTCCACCCATTCAACTCCTCCTCTTCTCTTAAGGAATGCACTTGGCTATGTCCTCTTTGTTGAGAGCATAGGCCTCACTCAGTGCTAGAGCTGCCAGGGAACTTTTCTGTTATTTCATTGTCATGTACACCAGTGTGCCTTGGACACTACACTCAGGTTAACTCGCTTACTGAAGAGCTATGTCCACTCTTGCTGCAGACACTGTCTGTCAATCTTTTGTAGTATACTTTGCAAGTCAGTTACCAAGACTGAGTGATCCCATTCTGTGCAACCAACCATGTTATCGCCGCTGTTGCTGCTTCTTTCTATCTCCTTTCTTGTGGTGGATACCATAATGCTATACTTGCCAGATTCCATAGCCACTTCTCTGCCATGTTTGTATGCCATAAAACCCCAACCACTGTGTTGTCCACAGGATACAGAACCTTCCATCTAGATGATCAGATCCTGAGGTGATGACACTTTTTTGATGGATTCCCTTATTTTGACCTCAGTAGCTCCATAGACCCAACTGCGACACTCCTTGCCAAGCTAAATGATTATTTTGGTTAGCCTCTTTTTTTCTGTTGTTACTTCTATCCTATCCTTGCCAGTCAAAATGTCGCACAGATCACACTCTTCTTATGGACTCATCTGCTTCGGCCATCCAGGATTTTCCATGCTTGAGGTGCCTGCCCTTGGTTGCACCCAATTCTGAATACAAAGTATGATTTTTATTCCTTACCACGTTCAAATAAGCCTAGACCTGAGCAGATCTATGTCGCACTCTAATGCTCGATAAATCAAGTTAGTACCTCATCGAAAGCATAGGTGTATCTCTGGTGCATCCAAGAGCTGCCTGTAGGCCCTCATTCTGAACCCTTTCCAACCTTGCTATTTGAGTTGATGAGAGAGTGGGTATACCAAAACCATAATCCAGTACTGAGAAAACCACAGCCTGCATGAGAAAGAATAGTTATGAGAGCTGGAGGTTCGCTCTGGCCATGATCAGAGGTGCTGACACTTCTTCTTGCCTTTTAAATGACATTGCTCACATGTTGATTGAAAGAAAAGGACCTATCAAATGCTATTCCCAAATACTTAATAGTCAGACTCCTCATGATGGTTGACCAATGCAGTTTATCACTGGGAGGGTGTCTTTAACTATTCTATTGTTTAGCAAACACCACATTACAGAAGCCTTGTTTGGGTTAATGAGTGCTTTGTAGTTATTGCACCAAGTGGTTATCAGATCCATGTTTTTCTGTAATTGCCAAGTTATTTCTGCTCTATCGCGACGGTGTACATATGTCACATTGTCATCTGCAAATGTTAGTGTGCGACTCGGTCTGACACTATTCAGTTGCGCTACCCTGGTAGTGTATCTTTTGAATAAAGCATGTGATAATGGCGATCTTTGAGGTAACACCGGCGATATATATCACAGTTCAGATGTCCAGGAACTGAAATGTAGCACCACTTTCCTTCACACAAGCACTGATCCCACCCAGTCCATGAGCCGTGGGTCAAAACCTATCTTACTAAGTAGGTGTATGAGTGTGCCATAGTCCACTTGATTGTATGCATCCTAAAGATCAAGGGCAGCCAGTGCTGACTCCTCTTTCCTTTAAAAGGATTCGTAGATGTCATAGGCAAGGATAGAAACATTAGCAGCAGTGTCGCTGTCCTGCCTGTATCCACCTAGTGTATTTGGCAACCAGATAGCTGTGTAACCATTCTTCTAGGACGTCCCCAGTCCTAATGCATGACATTTTAACTATTTTTGGTTGATGAAAATAACATTTTAAAATTCTGATTAGCTCTAGTTTCCAAGATATACACTTTACTGTTATGTATTTAGGATCTATAGATGTGTGTTTGTGATGCAACTTTAGTGGCAGATTGCATAATTTGTACCAATGACTAATAAAAGCTGAACTGGAAATAGATGATTCAATTATTCCTATGTTTGCATCACCTCTTTGTGTAAATAACCTAGCTCTCTTAACTAAACAATATAGTTTTGACATAGCTTAGTGCTTCTTTCCCTATCAAATGTAGTTTGGTAATGCCCAGGACATGTACGAAGACTGCAGATAATTTCTGCTATATTTGTATCATACAAAAATGAAATAAGACTGCTGTGTTTAAGAAAGTCAGAAATTAATATTATGATCGCAAAATAGAGCAGGAAAGAGTTTGGGAATCTCATTTATGTTGCAATACACACATACAATTTTTTAACAGACCATATGCACAAAACCAGTGGTTTAATGACAAAGGACACATTCGCAGTGTCAATGATTTGAAAAGAGCTCATTAATCATGTCAGCAATTACTAATTTTGCATGTTTCCTATAATTTGGAGGGACATGTCAAAGAAGAAAATTTGGACTGAAATATCCAAAGGTTTCCTCTGCAATACATCCTGTACCACATGGCAATGGCCTGTTGGTTCCCAAAGTGCCAGAATTATTTTCAGCTGATTCGACTGGGAAGTTTGTGGTCGTGAACTATCAACTTCACATGACCCAGAATTTGTTTATCTGACCTCCACTAAACCACACCTAATAACCCAAAGTGAATGACCTTGTCAGAGATGTGAATTTACCCAAGAACTAGGCAGAGCGTTTGGATTCCTGACTACAAAAGTGGAATCTCCTGGCAATTGATATTTAAATTGCGTTTCAAGACCATCAGAAATATCTTGTTACATTTTTTTAAAAAGAGGGTGATATTTTTCCATGCCACAATATTTCTGGTTTAATGACAGACATAAAAAGCAGTTACAAATCAAATGTTTGAGGCTTTTCATCGATTCCTTCTATTTTCTCATCGATTCTAGACTTCAGGGTGGATACACCAAGTGCTCTTGTTTTCTCAGTTATAGGGATAGTCCTGCAAGAAATGAACACTAATGAAAAATGATTTGTCAATGAGGCAGTCATTGAAACCTTGCAGTAAGAATATTGAACATTTAATACTTGTAGACACCAGTAAGATTTTGTTCCCACCCTTGCACAATAAACTTTGTCAAGGCAATGGATAAAACAAGAACATATTACAGATGATGAGTTCCTTTGCTTGTTGTATGGCAAGGAAAATGCCACATAGGCAGCATTCAGTAAGTGGTAAAAGATTTTATTGGAAACAAGATAGCAGCTACTTGTAAATTGTAATGAATCTCATTCTGATGTACAATGAGTTTTTCTGCAACATGTCTCATTCATTTCTTGCACTCACATCTCAATTTCTTTCCACCAAACTGTGAACAAGTGAGTGATGTCCATGGTGAGAGACTTCATCAAAACTTTGCTGCTAAGGAAAGAATGTATCAGAGCATTTGGAGCTATTCAATGCTTGCATTTTATTGCAGACATGAGCAGACCAAGTTTATTCAGACTCAGAACAGGTCATTGTTTCTCAGAGCACACCTACACAAGATAGGACTCAGTAACTTTGCACTGAATGACTATGGAGCAACCAGACAAACTCCAGAGCATACACTACAGAATTTCAACACTCAACACCGTAAGATCACAAATATACATGGAAACAACCCTGTATGACAAGTTATGGGGAATCAGTGACGACCTCAGACACACCATCTTGTTTGTGACAAGAAACACCATCTTGTTTGTGGGTCTAAATGCATAGCAATAGCTGATTACAAGAAGAAGAATTATTGCAATATAGTAACTAGAGACACCTCGTTGCAAGAGACAAGTGAAAAGGAATTGAACAGCTACTGAATTATGATGGAAAAGGTACAAGTGTTCTTTATAAAAACATTTCATGTGAAATTGGGAGCCACTATAGCTCAGTAGTTAGTGAACTGGACTACAAAGACAAGAGGTCAGGTTCGATCACGACTGATGGCTACCGGGTTCACCCAGCCTTAAATGAGTACCGGATTTTTTCTGGGAAAGTAAAGCGGTACGGGCGTAATACCGACCACATTACCCCAAAAATCATGTGCCAAAGGTCTGTAAAAATTATGGTCACTAACACCATATTCCCTATACGCCACTTGGCATGACGGGGCTTTACATTTTTCTTTTCTTTCATGTGAAATTTAAATGCAACTTTGTTTTTTTCTCTCATTTTATTTTAAGATTATATATATTAAATTAGCATGTTACTGCAATTTTTATTAAAGCTTAGGTAGAAAGACTAATTGTTCACCTATTAGAATTAAAGAGACATACATTATTCACATAAGTATTAAATAGATTTTTTTTTATATCAAAGATAAAAGACCCAATTGCTGAATTTCATTATGATATTTGAATTAAGCTTGTTAAAATCAATCAGAAATGGCAGAATTCATTTCTAAAACAAACAACTTTCAATCTCATGAGTGCTTAGTTCTTCCTAATCGATGACATACATACTTAGTTCTTCTCAATAGATGACATAAATTCTTATAGTTCATGCAGCTTGTTTGTTATATCATCATGATAGTTCTTTTTGCATTTGTCTCTGATTATAAATTTAATTTAAGCCATCTCCAAATTATAGCTACGTATACAAAGTTAGATATGCACATAAACACGCAAAGTGGACTAACTGTGACAAATAGTAATTAATTTTTAAAAAGTACAATCAACACAACATTGTTGACAACCAGTCATCATCAAGCACTGGGCCTGCTGGCGTAGGTGATCATGTCTCTCCATAACTTTCGATCACGACAGTTATTTATCATTTCTGTTGTTGACCTTCTGCCAAGCCATTCTCTTAAGCTGTCTGGTATCTTTTCTCTTTGTTTCCCTCTATCTCTTCATCCCTTAATTTTCCAAGTTGTTGCAATATATTCCAACTGTCCTCTTCTCATTACATGGCCAAAAAAATGATGATTGTTTCTTCCTAATATTGGAAGTTAGCTCTCTTTTTGCTTTGGCAAAAACATCAGAACATTTTCATTACTCTTCTTGGCTGTCCATGGTATTCTCAACATTCTTCTGTAAAACCACATTTCTACAGACTCCAGTGATTTTCTTGTCTGTTGTCCATGATTCACATCCATATGTTAAGACTGGCTCTCCATAACATTTAAGAACTCTTTTTCTTGTTTCTATTGTCAAAAATGGATTGCATAGTATCTTCCTCATTTTTTGGAAAGCTGCTTTTGCCTGAACCATTCTGCCTCTCACCTCTTTTGTACATCTTCCGTCTGAGGTTAACAAAGTTCCCAAATATTTAAATTCATTTGCCTGTTTTAATATTGTTCCACTTGTCTTTATTTTGCGCTGAGGTGATGTCTTTTTCTTTCTTGTTACCATTACTTCTGTCTTTCTGCTATTAAGGCTGAGTCTTTTATTTTTGCTTTCTTTCACTATAATGTCTAACATTTCTTGTAACTCATTTTCATTCTTAGCGATTAAGACTGTATCATCAGCATACCAAAGATTATTTATATTATGACCTCCGATTGTTATTCCAGGCATGCCCCTTATATGTCTTAAAATAATATCACTATAAATATTAAACAAATCTGGTGACAGTACACAACCTTGCCTAACACACTGTTTTATTTGTTGAAACACTCCCAATTGGTTTCCAGTTCTTATGACTGCTGTTTGTTGCCAGTACATGTTCTTTATTATTCTTAGATCTTTGCTGTCTATGTTTATGCTTTCTAAAATTTTGATTATTTCTCTGTTGTTTTACTTTGTCAATTGCTTTTGACAACCAGTCAAAAGGTTAATTGAATATTCAAAGAAAAAAAATCTTTGCTACATAGGGTATTGTTCAAAATGTGAGGGCATATGGTGTAAGCAATTAAAATGCAACTGGTGTTAACCATCTAGTATTTCAACGCAACTTATGCATAATTAAATATATTCAGATTTTATCTTATACCACTTTATGCACCAACAGCAGACAGTTTAGAGGAAACAGTTGATAAATTTTATGACAAGCTTAATATGGCACTTTGTGAATGCAAACCACATGAAAACATCATAGTTCTAGGGGATCTCAATGCAAAAGTAGGCAAGGAAAGAGTTGAGGAAGTAGTTGGTTATTATGGCTTAAGCGAGAGAAATGAAAGAGGTGACAAACATATTGACTGGGCAAGAACACACAACATGATGATAGGAAACACCTGGTTTAAGCAACATCCAAGACATCTGTGGACATGGAAAAGCCCAGGAGACGACGCACATAATCAAATTGATTACATAATGATAAACAACAGATTTAGAAACAGTCTGGTATATGTGAAAACTAGACCAGGGACAGATTGCAATAGTGATCATGTACCAGTCGTGGGAAAGCTTAGAGTAAAATTAAAAGCACCAAAATGAGTCTCAGTTAGCATCAATTTAAATTCAGATTTACTCAAATCACACAAGAGGTTACAAGACAAATATAACATCACAATTCAGAACCAGTACAATGCAATAGAGAAGATACAAAACATTGATGAACAATGGGAAATGCTAAAAGAATCAATGCAACAAACATCAAAAGAGTTCATACTACCAGTGAGGAGAAATTCAAGATACAAATGAATGACTGATGACATTTTACGGTTAATGATTACAATAAGAAGAAATAATGATAACAAAGATGAGTATAAAATATTAAATAAAGAAATTGTAATAAAATGCAATGAAGCAAAAGAAGCATGGCTAAAGCAGAAATGCAAGTAGATTGAAACACAACAAAAAGGTGATGCCACAGCTATATACAGACAAATTTAAGAATTTACAGGAAGAAAAACACAATAAAAAACTGGATGTTTAAGATCAAAGGAGGGAAAACTGTTGGGTAAGGTTAAATATGAATTAGAGGATCCTGATGTTAATGAAATTAAAAGTTAGAAGCTGGAAATTTATATCAGAATAACAGGTCACCATTGATAGAAGCACTGGATGTTTCATCTTTTTGTTGTTGTCATTGAATGCCAGAGTCTAATGATAGCAGAAACAGTATAGACTCAACTTATTTTAGTGCAAGAGATTAATCTAGATTAGAATACGTGTTGAGCTTTATAAGAAGGTGACACCAGCCATGTGCTGAGAATGAATGAAGAAAGACTTCCCCATCTGGCATTCATTTGGAAACCATCTGGTCAAAGAAAACAAGGCAGACCAATCAAATTGCTACACAGAACAATTACTTGGGAGGCTCAACCTTAGGACCTGAAGATTAGTACAGATAAAGAGCATCCTTTGCACCACGTGCTCAACACAGGGAAAGGTGCCGGGCTAAAAAGAGGCAAATCATGGGTGGGCCAAGCAGAAGATGTTATCAAACAGGTCTGTGGGCTTACCAATATCAACGTTGGTGAGGAGTGGATACCGGTGCCTACGTCATTCAAGGGGACTTTCTCATGTATTGTCACACTCGACAGGAAAAGTAAGGAACAGAACCCGGTCGTGGTTAATACTGAGGTCAACGGTCTCATCTGCGATAACACCGATGAGAAAGATGCAGTCATCTATACAGACGGATCTGTAAGACGACACCAGAGAAGTGCATGGGCATTTACAGCACATTCGGCAGGCAGAATAGTCTACGTAGACAGTGGTGCATACGTCATGACCACGAGTAGCATGACAATGGAGGTGATGGCAGTGACCAAGGCATTCAAATGGTTAGAGTCACAAGACAACACCCACGCATGTATACTGAGGGATTCGATGAGCATAATAAAAAAAGTGGAGGCGGGCTCTGTACGTATGCAATGGGTAGAGTCGTTGCAGAAATCCAAAATACGTAATGTCACCTTTGTCTATGTCCCTGGACATACAGGGAAATGAAAGAGCAGACAGGTTGGCTGGCTGCTGTCGTTGAGGACGGGCAACCAATGGATTAGGCAGACATCATCAATGCCCTCCGAGATGTGGGAAGAGCACAGGATTTCGACAAACACAGATCCACGTCACTTCTTCGGATGATGGAAATGGGAGTTAAGATGGGCACAGCCAGAAATGAGAAACTTAGTGGCCATGTAAGAAGACATAACAACCAACATAGAACTGGAGTCGTCAGTCGCTGGACACTGCGGGAATTACTGAGGAGGGGATCTGAACACCTATGGACATGTTCAGAATGCAATGATGATGACCCGCAAATAACTCAATAACCTTAGGACTAAGAAACAACCAAGACTTACAAGGACTAGCAGCATATCATCAGTCATGGAGAACTATGACTTCAGTCCTCTGTGCTGTCTTCTGCCCGAGAGGATAATAAAAAATGAAAGTGCAAAAGGGATTAATAGTCCCATTAAATACCTCTACCTGGTATACTTACATATAGTTGATAATGTTACAGGTGTGTGTAGAATGCCATGGTACGTAGCCAATGCATTGGGATATAAGGTATAAAATGCTTGTTATTAATATTATTTCTTTCCATTATTTTGCCAGTTGGGTAAATATTTTTACAGCTAGGCTGACTGAAGAGTGTCAGGAAACAAATAAATAATCACGAGCATATTTCCATATCAGAACTCCCACTTCCAAATCTTGTTTGAAAGAAAAAAAGCAAATAAACTTGTTTCCTGTTAGAGCAAGATTATTTATCTTACCTTGTTTAGGCTATTCATTATCTTCAATAATTGTATAATATAGAAACTATTATCATCATCTGTGTATATGTTATCACATATAAGCAAATAATATTTCAATTGTTGCCAGTTGTAATTATCTCTACTTCTTCCATAAAAAAAAACTTAATTCCTTATTAACTTTTGCAGGACAGCCTTGCACTGGGCTTGTAAGAGAAACCATTTTGCAGTTGTGAAGTATTTGCTTGAAAAAGGTGCAGAAAAAAGTATTAAGAACAGGGATGGTCATGTGCCAGTCCAGCTTACATTAAATGAGGAAATCCGCCAACTTTTAGGAGGTTAGAATGATAGATTTTGTATATGTAGATTAAATTACATACAAACGGTACAGCTAATCCCATAACTTCCGGTTGTATCCAAGATGGAGGAATTATTTTTCTCTGGTTTGGTATAGAACCGTTGATCAGAGGTTTAACAAGCCAGGGAAAATTGAAAAAAGGTATGGTAAAAGCTTTACGTGGTTAGTAGACGACACAGATTTGAACGACGTTTCGGCTCAATAGGCCTTCAGCAGGAACAGACAAACAACAACACACACAGATATGTAAGTAAATATAACTAATCCTACATGGCTAACTAGTAATGAAATATCCAAAACAAAATAATCGAAAAATGTTAAAGAAAAGCAAACTGACTTCCCTTGTGTCGTGGGCACTGGTCAGGACGGGAAAAAGGGCGCGTAGCGTGGGTCTGGCTGTAATATACCCTCTGGACAGGGGTGGAGGGTACTAAAAATACACGAGTGTGGGGAATGCTGTCTAGGTTACGCCGGCTAGCATGGACGCCGACAATGCCTGGAAGTATCTAAGGCTCGTAAATACTGGTATACACACACTCACAGATGCGCGTATCGATGCGTGTGTACATGTGTGCACGTACAAGTAGACGTGCACATACTAATATGCATCAACACGCATATATACATGCATAAACAAACATATATGTGCATACAAGCAAGTACACACATACATGAGTATACACACATATATATATATATATATATATATACACCCATACCCGCACATATGAACACATACATAAGCGCATCCATACGGGGACAATCAAATGTGTAGAAATGTGCGCACAATGCACTACTGACCAGAGGAGTACACACCGGAGTAGGTGTCCAGGCTAGAAGGAGAACGAATATAATAACAGGTCTTCAAAAGGCGGAAAGAGTAAGAAGTTACTCTCATAGTGGGGTGCAATAAGAACCTGTTAGTGGTACGTGGCCCAGAAAGAAAGGTTTATATGAGAACACCGAAGTGTCTCAATGGGGACTAGTGGAGGAGAACTATGAGTAGCATGGCATAGTAGATGGACTAAAGAGCCAAGGCATGGACAGTAGAGAGGGCTATGTAAAAGGGAAGGGGTAGCCGAAAGGTAACTATGTGTACGAGTGAGAAAGATTCATGCCTCTTGGGGTCAGCGAACCATACTTAACTATGAAGTGATTCTCCAAAATAAATCGGCTGCGGTCGCCGGAGCGACAAAGGACAATACCAGTAATACGGATGTCGTCTTTGCCCTTGTGGTCTGGGGAGTTGAAATGGGAAGACACTGGAGTGCCAGTATTCTGTTGAACATCTCGTAGATGTTCACAAAACCTTTCCGCTAATCGTCTACCAGACTCACCAATGTAAGTCATGTGGCATCGTTGGCATATGATGGCATAAATGATGTTACGGGACACACATGTGAAGCCATGCTTGATCTCGAACCGTTCATTAGGGAATAAGACCGAGTCAGTAGGGAGCACATAGGTACAGGTTATACAGTTCCGACCACATGGGGCCGTGCCGAAGTATTGAGGGTCGGAGTGAGGGAGATGGCTCCTAACCAAAATATCTCCCAAATTCCTGTCGCGCTTGAAGGCGATCATCGGTGGATCACTGAAAAGTAGACGGGTGGTGGGATCAGAGAGATATTTCATTACTAGTTAACCATGTAGGATTAGTTATATTTACTTACATATCTGTGTGTGTTGTTGTTTGTCTGTTCCTGCTGAAGGCCTATTGAGCCAAAACGTCGTTCAAATCTGTGTCATCTTCCATCATCTACGTTTAACAAGCCACTATCGTAAAAACGATTTTGTTAATGAAATGTAGACCTGTAATCGCCAATCAGCCACTAATATCTTCAGTAATAAAGAAAAGACGATGGTCATATGTTGGACATGTGATGAGAAGAGATAATAACCGAATAGTAAAGCAAGCCCTCATGTGGGAAACAACAGGTAACAGAAAAAGAGGAAGACCCAGAGAGACACTGAGAAGAACATTGATGAGAGAGGCAAGAGCAGCAGGAATTGGCTCCCTCAATGAGATAGAGCTGCTTGCACAGAACAGAGACAAATGGTGAGATTTGATAAAATATCTTTAAAAGAATTGAAAACTGCTAGAACAAAAATTCAGATGAAGGAGTACCATGGTCTACGCCCTATGGGCCGGCTATGGCTCGAAAGGCCAATAGATAGATAGATAGAATCCCATAACATAATACATATGACTTAGGAGAGTACATGCAAATCTTATAGTACTGAGTGGTGTTGTCATTCTACTCTGAGTTAATTCTTTTCGATCCAGCTCATCCATATGATTTTTTGCCAAAGTTTCTTACATAATTTATTATGAGATAATGCTTGTGTACCCTGTGCATTTCTGTGTTGTCAAGGTAACAACTATTTTTATGTTTTTACTATTATGATAGTCATCATTGCTGATCAAATCAGTAACTTTATGATCAATTTCCTGGAATAAAAGGTATTTTAAAACACACGAGGCTGTACTTTTTCTTATAAGTTGAAAATAATTGATAGAGCTTTATAATAGAGAGTTATTAAAACAATATTGTTAGAGCTGTTGTGTCTGCCATTCTTCTATAGCTAATGCTGATCTGAGGAACATGTCTTTTCTACCAAGGGAAATCATAAATTGTGTTTTCAATGAAGTCAATATTTGTATTTATTTTCTAGAATGTAAGGGTCATTTTATCATATAGGTATATTATAATATATAAATATATATTAAAATATAAACAAAAATATACTTTGATAAGACATTTTGAAATAGGGGTGATGATAGAGTGATCTTAAGATAATGGCATCAAATAGGATGGCTTGGCAAGTGTATTTTGAAAATGAGGTTGCCTCAAAGGTAGAAGAAGATATGATTTTAAAAAAAGTAAAATCTTCAGCTAATAAATAGAAATGTTATTGTTTTTAACAGCTTCAAAAGAGTGTGAAGTAGCATGTTCACCACTGCCAATCATGCCAAACTATTTGGCAAATCCAAGTTTCCCATATGTAAACAGAGACAGGGATGAGCATACATATGTTAATCTCCCAATCAACAACTCCCATTACAAGTCTTCAGGGGGTGACACCAGAAATAATCATCATTCAGGATATAATTGCTCAGGTGATGGTGAGTTATATATCATGTATTTGATTCTCTAGTCAATATTCAGTTGATGTTCGTGAGACTTGACAGTAGTGCAATCTGCATTCAAGAATTATGTCTTGCAGTACCAATAGTTCAAAGGAGTGAAGTTCCCAGCCTGACATATCATTATCCCCTGTTATCAGCTACAAACCGTGCCTCGTTACTCCATAATAAGAAGCAGCCATGAGAACATATAAAGATTTCATGCAAAGCAGCAAGCTATTTTAGACTGCTACCACCACGAAGAGGCCATCAATGTGCTGAGTTAAGGCTAAGATGGTTGCATGCAACCGGGTACGGATAGTAGATTTGATTAGAAATGCTGCACCAAATAAGTTTAGTTATTATTGTGAGCCTTCGAGTTCACTGCAGCAGGTGGTTGATGCCTGGGAGTCATGCCTTGTGCAGGCCCACCTTCCCTAGAGTGTGAAGAAGTTAAAGGGCTGATGCTCGAATTGTCTTTTTCTGATGATCAGATTGAGTTATTTGCGGATCATCATCATTGCACTCCGAACATGATCATAGGTACTCAGATCCCCCTCCTCAGCAATTCCCGCAGTGTCCAGCGACTGACGACTCCAGTTCTATATTGGTTGATAAGTCTTCTGACATGGCCACTAAGTTTCTCATTTCTGGCTGTGCCCATCTTAACTCCCATTTCCATCATCTGAAGAAGTGACGTTGATCTGTGTTTGTCGAAGTCCTGTGCTGTTCCCACATCTCTGAGGGCATTGATGATGTCCCCCTGATCCATTAGTTGCCCGTCCTCAATGACAACGCAGCTAGCCAACCTGTCCGCTCTTTCATTTCCCCATACTCCTGCATGTCCAGGGACATAGACAAAGGTGACCTTACGTACTTTGGATTTCTGCGACGACTCTACCCATTGCATGCGTACATAGCCCGCCTCCACTTTTTTTATCATGCTCATTGAATCCCTCAGTATACATGCATGGGTGTAGTCTTGTGACTCTAACCATTTGAATGCCTTGGTCACTGCCATCACCTCCATTGTCATGCTACTCGTGGTGATGACGTATGCACCACTGTCTTTGTAGACTATTCTGCCTGCCGATTGTGCTGTAAATGCCCATGCACTTCTTTGGTGTCGTCTTATAGAACCGTCTGTATAGATGACTGCATCTTTCTCATCTGTGTTATCACAGATGAGACCGTAGACTTTAGCATTAACCATGACCGGGTTCTGTTCCCTACTTTTCCTGTCGAGTGTGACAATACATGAGAAAGTCTTCTTGAATGACGTAGGCACCGGTACCCACTCCTCACCAACGCTGATATTGGTAAACCCACAGACCTGTTTGATGACATTCTCTGCTTGGCCCACCCATGATTTGCCTCTTTTTAGCCTGGCACCTTTCTCTGTGTTGAGCACGTGGTGCAATGGATGCTCTTTATCTGTACTAATCTTCAGGTATGCTCGTGCTCTCCAGATCTTGACTCTGTCATCCATGGTTGGAAAGTCAAGAAGATACCTCATTGCTACATAGGGAGTGTCCCTTGTACATCCCAAGATAATGCGCATGGCTTCATTTTGTATTTTCTCCAGCCTATTAATTTGAGTCATATTGGCAGTAAGAATTGCCAGGGCATACTCAATAGAACTAATCCCTAGAACAGAAGAGTAAGTAGCCTCTGCTCGATGTTGGCAGCTGCCATGACCTTCAAGGCGGCTAATCCTTTGCGGGATTTTGTTATCACATTGTCCCGAAAACACAGGTTACGATCAAACTTAACTCCGAGGTATGCCATCAACTTGTCCCTGATCATCTCATCAGCTCCCATTCATACTACCTGTGTGGTCATATTAACGACTATTCAAATCAAACACACTATCAACCCTTACGTATGCATGTGAGAGAAAAACAACAAGATTCATAGAAACAAAGCTGAACCCATTTGAAAATAAATGTCTAAGGAAAATACTTGGTATAGTGTGTAACGAATTCAAAACAAATGAGGAAATTAGAGAAATCACCAATCAATCAACCACTAATATCACCAGTAATCAAGAAAAGACATTGGAAGAGATAATAACAGAATAGCAAAGCAAGCACTCAAGTGGGAAACAACAGGTGGGAGGAAAAGAGGATGACCCAGAGAAACACTGAGAAGAACATTGATCAGGGAGGCAAAGGCAGCAGGAATCAGCTCTCTCAATGAGATGCTTGCACAGAACAGAGATAAATGGCGAGATTTGATAAAAGATCCTTGCAAGGATTGAGACTGCTAGAAAGGAAATTTAGAAAAAGGGAAAGAGTATCTGAGTCTATGTCCTATGGGCCGACTACGGCTCAAAAGGTTTAAAGATGGGGCAACGCTAGTACAAATGGGATTATAAAAACACTTTTAAATTGTATGGTTACAGCTTTATGATGATAGAAGACAACACAAAGTGCTCCGACATTGCAGTCTAAAAACTAGCCAGCTGAGACACTTATAGTAATAATTACAGGTTTTCTATCTTGAAAGATAAATCGACGTGTCAAGATAGGTCACTCAAACAAGCAAATACAGAGTTTATTATGACCAAATAGCTTAGTCACGCTAAAATTTAGAAACAGAAGTTTTTAAGATGTTGAAGCTGACATTGGGATTTTTGCTGCATCTTCTCTTTCCTTCCTATGCATTCATCTTCAATTTTCATGTCATTCTATACCATTGTGTTTCAGTTCTGTCTATTGCACATTTCCAAAATGTTACTGTCAATGTTGTCAGTTTATGTTCCGCAAGCAGGCATTTTAAAAATGGAGTGTTGATCAGCAGATTTGTAAATAGACGATGCATGCAAACAGAATCTAGAAAAAAATAAAAACATTAATTACTAAATCATAGTAGATACAAAATCTGGCTGCACAGAATATTTAATGCAGCATGGCACCAACAACAGGCCCCAGAAGACTGGCAACAGGCTATCATCATACCAATATGGAAAAAGAAAGGTAGCAAAAGAGACTGCAATCAATATAAAGGTATATCTCTTCTCAGCCATGTAGGAAACTATACGCCAAAATCTTGGAAAAAAAGGCTGAGACCAATAAAACTGCAGTTCAGCAATTCTCAAATGGGGTTCCGCAAAAAACAGGATATACTGACGCACTATTCACATTAAAACAGCTTGCAGAAAAAACGACAGAACACAATCAAAACTTATACATAACCTTCATTGACCAGGAAAAAGCATTTGACAGAGTAAACAGAGAACAGCTGTGGGAGATACTAACAACATACGGAGTAACCAACCTTATTAAAAGTCTCTACATCAACAGCAGCTGCAAGGTCAGAACAGCAGCAGGCTACACAGACCACTTCAAAGTTAAATCAGGTGTAACACAGGGGTGTGTACTCTCTCTCCCCCCCCCCCCTCTACTGTTTATTACATACATGGACTATATATGCAAACTAGCCAACCCATCAGAGGCAGAGGAGATCAACAAGCTTTTATTTGCAGATGATCAGGCACTAATACATGAAACAACAGAAGACCTACAAGAACACTTAAACAAACTCAACATCTCAGGCACAAAATACAACATGAAAATCAACATCAACATAACTATAGAAGGCAGACAACTAAAACAAGTAGAGGAATTCAAATACCTAGGAAGTCTAATGACAAATGATAATTCTCAAACAGCAGAGATAGAATCAAGATACAACAAAGCTTGTCAAATCATTGGACAGTTATCACCACTATTGTCCCCTCATCAAGGCCAGGTTCTTGTCGTGGGGATGAGGCTTAACAGTCACCAGGGACTGAAAACCAAGACTGGCCAGGCCTTCCTACACCCAAGCAAGACCACAGTCTGCTCTAGCAAGTTTAAGTGCTGAAGTCGGAGGCAACCAGCCAAAAGGAGCACTACAACAATCAGGATGCCACACACTCACGCCATGGGAAGTATGTCTATAACTGCAAATTGATATGGCACTCGCCCTGTGATGGACACTCAGGCAGGTGCAGCGCCGGACCCTCAGCCTCGAAAGGGCCCAACCTCTATTACTGGATGTCCTTCTCAACCGCTCTGTGGAGTCAGGGGGCGAGAGAATAGAGCTACTGGCCAATCTGAAATAAGACCACTAAAAATAATGCACTGGAATGCTGAAGGCATCAACAGCAATAGAGATGGGTACAGTAAAATGATAGAATTAGAAAATATCCTGCATGAAGAACAAGTAAGCATATGCTGTTTGCAGGAAACCCATCTAAACAACGACATAGCCTTGAAGATTAGGGGATACCAGTGCTACCGATCTGACAGAAAAAACAGACAAAAGGGCGGAATACTGACTCTTGTAAAGAACAACATCAATGCATGTCAGATTGAAGTGTATATGGGGCGGAATATCAAATACTGCACCTCAGAACAGAAAATACAGACTTTCATCTACTTAACTATTACTGTCCGAGTGACCGCCCACAAGCACTAGACACAATTACATTAAAAGAAAGAATAATTGTATGTGGAGACTTTAACAGCCATTCACAGAGCTGGGGCTAAGAACATATGGACAAGAGAGGTGAAGAACTTGAAAATTGGCAGGATGACAATGGGCTTATACTATTAAACCAGACAACAGATCCACCAACATTCTACTCCAGATCATGGCATACCACATCTACACCAGACCTTGCTTTCCATTCACCAGACCTGGATTGGAATATCACACGTATT
Source organism: Megaustenia siamemsis (assembly GCA_032433765.1). Taxonomy (NCBI): domain Eukaryota; kingdom Metazoa; phylum Mollusca; class Gastropoda; order Stylommatophora; family Ariophantidae; genus Megaustenia; species Megaustenia siamemsis. Next base: position 28,539,687 of record JAVIAB010000073.1, on the reverse strand, counting down.
GTTGGGATACAACTTGGAGGCAGCGACCACCGACCAGTCTTTTTAGTGGTGCAAAATGAGGGTGTCAGGGAGAGCAGCACTCTCTCCAGATGGAATTACAAAAAGGCAGACTGGAAAATGTATCAACACTACACCAGTATGCTGACTAAAGATATAAATACAGACAGAGACATCAACAAAATAGTTTATGAATTCATTAGACTAATAATACAAGCTGCCAGTGAAACAATTCCTAGAGGGGCATGGAAACAAAACAAACCATACTGGAGTAGTGAACTAGAGCAACTGCACAATGACATGGAAACATCTCAAAAGCAAGCAGAAAATAACCCTTGCCAGGAACACCACAATAACTATCAGCATGCTAAAGCCAAATTTCGATGGACTAAACTACAAGCCAGACGGAGAAGCTGGAAAGAGAAAACAGAGTCCTTGAATCTTGAACGAGACACAAGAAAAGTGTGGAAGCTTGTAAAACTGCTGAATGATGAGGGTACAAAAAGGAACACCAAAATTACACTGAAGAAGGATGGAAACATCCTAACAGGTAAGCATGCAGCAAATCACTTTGCAGACTCCTTTGCAAATGACAATAATATTGAAATTAGCCTAGAGAAACGACAAGAGACCCGTTTAAAACAACAAAATGCAAGACAAGAAGAGACCACACATGAAATCATGGAAATACCCTTTACACAAAGAGAGCTAGAGCTGGCAATATCCAAATTAAAAATGAAAAAGTCACCAGGCAGTGATGGAGCGTCCAATGAAATGATTAAGAACTTGGAAACTGCAGCTAAAGCAAAACTACTGCAGATCTACAACATTTGCTGGATCACAGGTAGACTGCCACAGGCATGGAGAGAAGCAATTATGATACCATTACTAAAGCCAGGAAAAGATGGTTCAACGACATCCAGCTATAGACCAATCAGCCTTACAAGCTGTTTGTGTAAAAAAATGGAACATATAATCAATCTCAGACTGCAGTGGTACCTGGAAAGTGAAAATCTCCTTGTCCCACAACAAGCAGGCTTTAGACAGTGTTACTCTACCGAAGATCAGGCAACCTATCTTTCCCAGGAAATTGAAGATGTGTTTCAAGAAAAGAAACTGGTACTAGCAGCATGGAGAGACCTAAAGAAAGCATTTGATATTGATAAGACATGGAAGGAAGGGCGTTTGAAGAAACTGAGAAATTATGGAGTAAATGGCAGGATGTACAAATGGGTCAAAGCATACCTGCATAACAGGAGAGCCAGAGTGCAAATGGATGGTCTTAAGAGTAAGAAGGTCTTACTGCACCAGGACGTTCCACAGGGAGGGGTACTATCTCCAATACTTTTTCTAATCTACATCAATGACCTAGTTACTGAACTACCACATGGCATCAAAGTGGCAATGTATGCAGATGACTTGGTAATGTGGTGCACAGAGGAGTATGCAACAGTGGCCTCCAAATTGCTACAAAGAGCTATGAATGTACTGAATTCATGGACAAATAGATGGTGTATCAACATCAATACAGACAAATGCAGTACTACACTTTTCACTCTCTCCCCAAAACAAAAAGCAGGAGCCATCTACATAAACAATGAGCCTGTGAAAGAAAACATACAAGCTACGTATCCCGGAGTTTCATTTGATAACAAACTATCTTGGAAACAACAGATAAATAAGGCAACCCAAAAAGCAAGGAGGAAATTGGCTATTCTAAGAAAGATGTGTGGAACTATGTGAGATGCGAGTGGGAAAATACTCAGTAAAGTTTGCCAACAGAGTATACGCCCACATTTAGAATATGGATCATCCGCATGGTACTCAGCATCAAACACCACACTGCAAGAACTGGACAAAGTACAAAACCAGGCACTTAGGGTCATCACAGGAGCAATGAAATCAACACCAATATTGAAGATGGAGAAATTGTGGAGGATACCAGCACTGAGAGAATGGAGGGACACAAAGGTGCTGATACAGGCAGAAAAATGTGCATGCATGGCCAAGACATCCAGTGAAGGACTGATTCCAAAATCTTGCATTGGGACGACTTAAGAGAAGCAGTTTTATCCACCAAGCCAAGCGTATTAGTAGACAAACACCAGACATGCCAAGAGTTGTTAGCCCCCTACTGCCCACACAAGAACAGACTCCCTGGACAGAGGAATCAGGATTGTCAATACAAATACGGACAGAAGTGAAAGGAATAGTTGACAAAGAGGAACAGGACAGTCTACAGCGAAAAACAATAACTCAGTTTTCTGGATGAAGAATACCGACGAGACCTATGGATTCGTGTGTACACAGATGGATCAGCACAGAATGCAGTAAAGAATGGGGGAGCAGGTGCATATATAGAGTACCCAAATAACACAAGGGTCATGAATAAAATAGCAACAGGGAAATATTGTCACAATTATGATGCAGAAATCCATGCAATAAAGTTGGCAATAGAAAAACTGCTGAACAGTAATCTTAGCCCACAGCCTGTATGTAGTGTTTTTGACAGATGCAAGATCAGTACTCCAGTCACTACAATCCAGAAAATTATCACATCAGCAGACCTTATTCACTGAACTCTGCAAGCACCACAGGGTTGCCATGCAGTGGATCCCATCTCACTGTGGAATACCAGGAAATGAGAAAGCAGATCAGTTGGTAAAGGAAGGTTCAACAGGCACACAACTAGATGCACCGGTTGCATACCATCATAAGAAACAGATAATCAAATCAATCAGAGGACCACAAGCCCCAAATCAGGATGCCTTTCATAATATGAATAGATATGAACAAGTTATCATTATACGCCTCAGAACAGGACACAATCGACTCCATAGTCACATGTATACAAAATTCAAGATCGGCACATCAACTATTTGTACATGTGGACAGGCGCCCCAGACTGCTGAACACATACTTCAAGATTGCACAGAATATAGTAGACTAAGGAAAATCCATTGGCCCATAGATACAACACTACAGACAAAACTATATGGGCCACTGCAAGAGTTACAAAAGACAGTAAAATTTATACAGGAAACTACATTGCAGATATAGACAATACTTCGGGTGAACGAAAGATAGACCACTATTGTCCAACAAGGAAATAACTCTGAAGGCAAAACGAGCACTCTACAATACAATCTTCATCCCAACGTTGTGATACTAATGCCAGACCTGGACCCTAGATGCAAGTACAATAAGAAAAATAACCTCTACAGAGATGAAATGTGTTAGACGAATGACAGGAAACAGTCTGAGAGACAAGATCAGAAATGAAGAACTGAGAAAAAAGCTAGGAATAGCCCCCGTCATAGAATATATAAGGAAACAACAGATAAAATGATTTGGCCACATGACAAGGCAGAAAGAACAAAACATAACACAATGAGCCTTCAACAAATGTGAGAACACCAGACCCAAGGGTCGACCACAAAAAAGATGATGTCGATGGAATATTAGAAGCACTAGGAAACATAACAGCAGCAGAGGCGAACAGAAGAGCAAAAGACCGCAAATTATATCTTCCCTGACGCTGAAAGGCAAATGAGGAAGGAAAGAAGAAGAAGATACAAAATCTAAGCAACAGCAAAAAAGAAAGTTAATATGACATATATGATATGGCCAGTTTGATAATTGAGGCCTTTTGGTCCAACTTTTGGATATGACGTCATGGATCGCACCAAGATGGAAGCATGATCGCGTCCGGGCCATCGTTTGAACAATGTTGACTTTGAACATGAAGCTATTTGTTATCACAGCAAGTTGGCGGATTTTTAGAAATGTAACCACGGTTTGTTGATAAATGTTTGTAAACAGTTCGTTAACCACTTCTGTAGATCAAGTCCTTAATCATGCTGGCTTCGTTCGAGACCTTGGAAGTTAATTGACCTAATTTGTGCAGCCAGTTGGACGAATTTGTACGTTACAACATCACTGCTATAATGACTCAGTTTGTGACAAAACTACAAGGACATGCCTAAACAATGACAGTTGTCAGCACGAATATTTCGGACCCCAGTGTCAGTACTTGGATCTCGTTTACAAATACGCCCAAAAATCTGAACCTACCTTCCTGTTTGATAACAACGACACCACATGTAATCCGGACACATATTCTACATCAGTTGAGGCAACTCTTAATCAATCTTTGTCGTTCTCCTGGTTTAGGATTTATGTGAATGACTTAATAGATCTGGACAGTTTCACAGTAAAACTAAATGGTTCTGCCTCATGTAACAATGAATCAAGGTTTGTAGTTAGTCGGCACGAGATCCATGTCTTTTGTTAAGGGGCTGGTATGATCAACAAGTTACGGATTGAAGGGGCGATAGTTGCAAATACCTGCTCCATCTACATTGGCGGGGGTCGGAATGTGGCTCTCAAACAGAACACAAACCAGACCGACACATTTAATGCTTGCTATACAGGAGACGGATGTGGACCAGAGGCTGCAGTTAATGGCAAAACAAAGACCAATCTCTATGACAATGACTGCACACACACACACACAATTGAGAAGTGGAACCAATTCTGTTTACTGGTATCTGAACTATTCCACGTCCCGGAAGACTCACACCATTCGAATTTATCATCGAGCTAGCACTATGATTCGGGTAAAGAATGCCACTCTACAGGCTTTCTATGACAGTGGCGGTGTAGTGTTCCAGTATAATGATATATTATACCCAAACATTCCTGTGAACACTATTGTAGTCACCACACAAGCGACAATGGCACACATTAAGATTGAGTTCTCATCGACCATTTCGCAGGCCGATAGTGCACTGACGGTGAGTGAGGTGCAAACATTTACAGACTCCTATTGTCTGGACGGGCATTCTTGGTCGTTTTGTGCAGTATGTAGTGGGTGTTGCAGAGGCTGCAACGTCATCATAGGTACGTGTCACGGCAACTGTTTACATGGGATCTATGGACACGACTGCTCCGGGTCTTGTCTTAGTGTCTGTCCTTTATGTGAGGAAATATCCGGAAAATGCCTGCAATGTAAACGTCCTGGCTACACCTGTAGTGACACTTGTCCCGATGGTAATTTTGGCCTACAGTGCGAACAGACGTGTTCTGATGGCTGTGACATCATAGGTGACCCGGAAAGTGCAGACTGTACGTGCAAGGGAACGTTCTACGGGTCAGACTGCACTCTCAAATGTCCGGACAACTGTTTCAACGACACCTGTGAACAGACAACCGGGAACTGTGCATGCAAGGGAACGTTCTACGGGTCAGACTGCTCTCTCAAATCTCCGGACAACTGTTTGAACGAAACCTGTGAACAGTTAATCGGGGCCTGCGTCTCGTATGTCGATGATTCCCACGTTAAGAAGAGTACTACAACAAACCCAAGCATATGGATACCTTAATGTGTTTCTGTGCTGGACATGGTTCATTTCTTGGTGTTTTTCCGTGAAGCCGTGGCTCATATCTTGATGTGTTTCTGTGCTAGCCATGGCTCATATCTTAGCGTGTGTGTGTGCTTACCATGGCTAATATCTTGGTGTGTGTCATGTTAGTCATATCTCATATCTTGGTGTGAGAGATGGGCCATGACTAGCACAGAAACACATTAAGATGAGTCATTATTTAAATTACTGGAATGTAAATAAGGTGACATCTTGGTGCGTCCCATGACGTCATTCTATCCATCATCTCTAGGTGTGTGTCATGTTAGTCTTATCTCATATCTTGGTGTGTCCGTGTTAATCATGTCTCATATCTTTATGTGCGTCTGAGTTTAGTAATATCTCATAACTTAGTGTGTATCTGTGTTAGTCATGTGTCATATCTTTGTGTGTGCATGTCATATCTCACTGTGTGTGTGTTAGTCATATCCCATATCTTTGTGTGTGCATGTCTGTGTTTGACAAATCTCATATCATTGTGTGTGCATGGCTGTGTAAGTCACATCTCATATCTGTGTGTGTGCACGCCTATGTTAGTCATATCTTATATCTTTGCATGCATGTCTATGTTAGGTATGTGTCATATCTTTATGTGCATTTCTATGTTATTCATGTGTCATATATCTTGATGTGCGTCGGTGTTAGTCATGTCTCGTATTCGCTGTGTACATGTCTGTGTTATTCACATCTCATATCTTTATGTGTGCATGTCTGTGTTAGTCACCTCTAGTGACTCGGGCAGATGGTGCTCGTAAACCCGGGAGGGCTGACCATCTAAGGGCAGAATCCCCCTACAGAAAAGACAATCTGCTGCCTTGCAGGAAGATTGGGGACAATCAAAGGCTAAGGAAAGCGAACCTGAATAAAATGCTGGCTGAAATCGGATGCACTGGGCCACTGGCGCAAAACACAGTGCAACGTATTAACGGGTGTTCAGTCAGAGTGGATCTGGTAGACTCTAAATGTGATGTTCTGTCTGTGGAGGCGATCAACACACTTAACCTGACAGCTGACTTCATGTGGGAGTCTGGAATCCTACTCTTATTGAGTCCTGATCGCAGAGAGAGAGGGGGGGGGGGGGGGGTCCAACTCTTCTGCATGGCACTTTTGAATGCTAAGTTGGATTCCCTCTCCTTTGATTCCTACTTACTTGACCAGACTGGTTAGTTTTTTTTTTTTTCAGTGGCACCTTTGGGAGGTGACATAGGATCTTAAACATCTTTTGTTGCTGCTGATCATGATACAAATAGTCAGTTACGACCACATACAGAGACATTTTAGCCTCTGGTCCATAAACAGTTCTTTTATTCTGAATTTTCATATGACTGATACTGTAATCAGCTTCTGGATTAGTTTTTACTTATATCAGACTTTTTCTTAATTTATCTGCTAGGCTAGCAAGGCTACAATTTGGTGGTGGTATACTATCTTATCCCTTGTGTTATGTTGTCTATTCATACTTTGGTCATCATTCCAGCCTTATGTTTGACTTCTTCTTAGCATTGTTAGCTGCCTATCATGCGTTACAAAAATTTGTTTGATGTCTCACTGACAGCTGAAGAGATTTCCCCCATATTAAGGGGGAAAAAAGAATTTCTTTAAAACTGACAAAATTAATTTAAAAAAAAAAAAGAAGCAGCTTTCTTACACCTTCACAATTTTTATGAAGCACATGTGGTGTTTGAAAAAAAAAATACATCAAAGGAAACAAATCCAACACTCAGGGGTTACTAGAAGCAATAACTAGGAAGGTGAATTCTATTTAGGAAGGAAATTTATATTAGGAATTTAGTTAGGATGGAAAAATTTAAGGAGAGGGAAAATGTTTGCCTGCGGAAAACTGTTGAATTTCAATAATTTATATTTTGAGATTGTAGATCGTATGAACATGTCATAAAATAGGGTTAATCTGCTTTACTTACTGATCCTTATGCTAACAGTGAGCTGGGTCACTCAGAATTTTCTGTTCATACACTGGTTTACTGTGCCTAGGCAGTGCCCTAAATATTGATACAACCATGCCTGTAGAATTATCAAAACAAATGCAGAAGTACAAGTTTTATTGCATCTTTGCTTTCAGAACTGGTTTTAAAAGCTCGACTTGCTAACAGTGATGAAAAGGACTTCATTGAAATTGAGCTGTCTCGGACACAGTCCAATTTTGCTGGACTGTTGAATTTGATGTGTGCTGAGTTAGGAGTAGATAAAAATCTTGTTGCTAAGATCCGGAAGCTTCCAGACACAATTGTCAGAAAGGACAAAGATGTGAAGAGGTTGAGAGATTTTCAGGAGTTGGAGTTGGTACTGACAAACAAAGCCATGAGTGCCTCTTCACGAACGTACAGTTTGGGACCAGCAAGAAACAATGAGACCATCCTCTATTAATACTCTCATACCTTTATAACTATGTACTATCAAAATGTATTTTTGTGTACAGTATTAACAACATATCTATATTATGTATAAGTGGTGTCAGCTTAAATTGTTGCTTGTTCATGGTTGATTCTGCATGTTCACTATTTAAAATTAAATTTGTAATTTTTCAGTGTTTGGTTAAACTTTTTATATTTGTTTATATAAATATATGGGTCATGCACCAATATTTGTTGTGGTGTAAATACAAAATGTCTTCCAGTGTTTGATGCTGGCAAATATTTTTTCTACATTTATGTAAACTTTTTTAGCAGATGTTTTAAAATCATAATTTAGTCTTGTCATTATTCTAAATTGATTGAAATCAACAATATGAATACATTCATACCAATTAAGAAGTATGGGCAAGATGTATATTCTTTTCCATTTGTAGTCACCTTTATTGTTAAGTATATATCTCCCTGGAGCCACGATAGCTCAGTGGTTAGTGAACTGGACTACAAAGGATTAGATGTTACAGTTTGATCCTGATCAACAGCTTCCGGGTTCACCCAGCCTTAAATGGGTACCAGATTTTTTTTCTGGGAAAGTAAAGCGGCACGGGTGTAAAACCAACCACATTACCCCAAAAATCATGTGCCGAAGATCTGTAAAAATTATGGTTACTAACACCATATTCCCTATACGCCACTTGGCATAATGGGGCTCTTTACTTTACTTACTTGATATCTTCCTATTGTACAGTCGAACCTGGTCTTAGGACCACCTGTTTAAAGCGTTTCCCTGGTTATAGGACCGGGTCTACAATTTCCCCGAGTTTTTTACTATATGCTAACACTGATTACGGCGCTCACCGTATGACGCGACCAGAGACCAGGCTAATTAACCGCCGCCAATGTTATTTATCCCGTTTACGACACGCGGGTAACACTGATAACGATACACTGACCAGCCAGTACTTCTCCGTCTCGCTGGGAGCCATAAACGATCGACACAGGTGTCTTCAGGTGTCGAAGTTTTCCCGTATTTAGTGAGTCCCAGATTACATATTGTTATGGAAACAGAACCATAGATTTTAAAAGCAGTGATCTCTGCAATCTGTGCCATTTTGACACGCAAGGTTTCTGTTTTTGAGATTGTAATTCTGCCCTATGTGCCGTCTTCGGCTCGAAAGGACAATAGATAGATTACAGTGGGACGTGTTACGTTTATCAGTCAATACTGGTGTTAGAAACACGGCAGACAGAGATCTATGATTCGTGAAGTGACATCACTTCGCGGTTCCGTCTAGACCAGAGTAGACCATTGCGTGGCCCGTATAAATTACAGGAATTAACTAAAGAATTAGTCATTGCCCGCTTAGAATGTATTCACGTACATGTACAGTATCTCAGTGAATTATTTTTGTGGATTTTAAAAGTGTTACACACAATATAGGAAATGGCCAGTGTCAAAAGTGTAAAACCAAAAGCATTAACGCTGGAAGAACGAATATCAGTGATTCGACAAAATATTTTTGTGTGTTTAACTATCGTGTTTTATGAAAAGTGTCCAACCAGTGGCTATTGTAGACCGACATGTGCACTATGTTCTACTCATGGATTACGCTGATTTGCAGGTTAGTTTTCATAGTGCTTAGGATAAAATTTTTTTTATCGCTCTATTTATTATGTGAAACCTGTGAGGCAGGACCACCTGTCCTATGGGACCAGTTTTTGAAAGTCCCGTGAATGGTCGCCTTAGACAGGTTCGACTGTATTATTTATTTACTTGCAATTAGAATTGGTTTTTCTTGATAAGGGAGCTGATGCCTGTTGTCTTTCTTATCAGTTTTATCAGCAAAGGTTTTAGAAAAATTTGTTATTTCATTTATCTGTTGATCCAGTGATGCCACCAGTCATATTTCTGAGAAAAGTGTCTATAGTTTATGTGAGTTATGTGATGTACTTATGGGAATTTTTATAATGAATTGGGTAAAAATGAATACAAATACTAATCAAATAACTAGTGGTGAGTCTATGAACTTTGGTGCATTTGAAGGTTATTTTGTTGTTAAATTTGTGGACCATTACAATGGGGTGTACATTTCACCTGAGATTATTCATTTTTCTTTCTGCTACAAAGTATATAGCCTGTAATTGAATATTTTTTAAAACATTTATACTTTTGATGGGCTTGTTTTTAATTAGATAGAGCTATTCCCCTTGTCTTAGGGATGAGGATATGGTAACAGTGTAGTTGCCCAGTGGTGAAACGGTTAAGATAATTGTGTAGTTGATTTGAGTGCCACTGACTGATACAAGCAGTTAGATCCAAGACAGTATGCGGTAGGTTGCAGTGACTTTGTAAAAAATCCTGTGTTTTACCTAAGAAGTTAGAACTTGACGTGGTAGAGATACTAAATTTTCTATATCGGTAAATCCCACCACTGGAAAACAGTAATCTGTGCTTCAATTAGGCAGCCTATTTTTTGTGGGACCCATCTAATAGGTCAAAGCAAGGTAATGGAGCGTCAGGATTTGGCTCTTCAGAAAGTTGTGTTATAAATTATGATGTTAATTGTGTTTTTAAAAATATAAATAGGCTATACTGTATTTGGTTTGCGTGGCCAGATCCAGCAGTGGATAATGTGAATGGCAAAATGTGTCAGTGGGGAGCAAAGAGTTAAACTGTTCTATGTCATAGCATTTACAAAGTCGCTGTGCAGTGACTTGAAAAATATTTTTGAAAATACATCACAGATTGATAAAATTTACGTCATGATATTCTGTGTCCATAATCCGATGTTATACTCACTGATTCTTTTCTGAAAGTAAATGGTGTTCTACATTGAAAACAGGGTATTTTTGATTGAATATGTCTTCCGTAATAATGTCAAGTATACGGAAGAAATAATTTGACAATTTATGCTGAAATTTCCAGACTCACAAGTCTCTTTAACTCTGCCTAACTATTATCTGTAGGGTTGGCTGAAAGGAAAAGTTGATCTAAATAATCAGCAAACAGTTAATGACCTGAAGGCAGAAATCGTCACCCAGATCCAACAAATACAACTGGTTATTATCCAGAATGTTTTCGAAAATGTGAAGAGACGAGTCAGCAAATGTCTTGAGGCCCATGGTGGACATTTTGAACACATGCTGTAGACACAACTTCATCGTGTGAACAGCTACTTTACCCAACTCAAGCCAGCCTAGCTCAGTTGTGTCTATATGAACAATAATAATTTATGTTACAATTTCCCATGATTTTAAAAATATTTTCACTGCACAGCGATGTAAACACCCCTTAGTATGGAGTACTAGACTCAACAGTCAACTGGCATTAGGGTGAGATTGAAATGAGTTTACTTTATTGCCAGGCCAGTCATCTATCCATGACACTACTGAAGTTTTAAGAGATTTTAAAAAACCCTGAAATATACATGAGTATTAGGAAACACTTTGTACAGAGCTCCGCAGCAAGAGCAATCTGATCATCAGAAAATCCACCACCTCCCCCAATCGAGCCAGTGTTTTAGCCATTTATCTTCTTGACACTCAAAGGGAGGTGGGTTCACCTGGGTCATGACTCGCAGGCATCGACCTCCGCTGCATTGAACTTACAATATATATTCATCATCACATGCCATACCACGTGGCGTAGGCGATCGTCTGCGCATTCGTTTCTGTGTATAATGCAATCGTTTCCACTGTATAACCACTCTCTGGAAATTATTGCACAGTTGGTCAAGGGTTGTTCTCAAGTCATCTAGCTCACTGTTCCTGGGGGTTTTTAGAGCTGTTAGGACTGACAGTGCATCAGTTTCTTGTGCACATTATTTTTGTGTTGGATAGCCAGTTTTGCAGCATCTTCAATGGCTTCAGCTTTATAATTATTTGAGAATTTCCCAGTAGCTATTGACTTGGTGATCTCTTCCTGGTTATTCAACCTCAAGAACACACTTCCTCCTTCATTTCTGGTGACGTTTGTAGCCGAGCCATCTGTGTATATGTGTGACCAGGAGTCCTGTGGGTGGGTAGTTATTTATTTGTTTTTCTGCTGTGTGCTTTCTCTCCGTATCTGCTTGAGTGCCTTTTTTCATGAGCTATGCTGTTGACTTATGTGGGAGTCAGGAGTGGTTGATGTGTAAATTGCCTAACCATCTGAACATCAAATTATTTTGAGATCATTGATATGTCTCGGTTTTGCTAGATCCAGCATGATGCTCTTTCGGCTAACTCAGCAATAACCTTCATTGTTCTTTATCGCATTTCCCCCCCCCCCCCCTTCCAATCTTCTTTAATAGGTGATATTCTAGCCATGACACCATTGAGGTTTATTTTTATATAGTTTGATTATATAAATGATTTTTTAAAATGCTGAAATATGCATCATAAACAGGCAGATTGAACAAAATGTCTGTCTTCACTTGACACGGTGCCTTTTCTTTTGATCTGAGTTTAATTAGAGTTGTGATTGAACTTACATTCTCATCTAAGTATATTGTGGCTAATGGAAAGCACGGTTCCTGCGCGACGCATCAGATGGAATGTAGGAAAGTGGTTTCAAAACATCAAGAAGACCTTGAACATGACAACAGAAGTGAGGAATCTGGCTAGGGATAGAGATTCTTTCAGACAGGTTATGGTGAATGCAATGTTCTGCAAAGGACATGTACCCTGATGATGATATTGTTGGTAAATGCTTAAAAAACATCTTTCTAGAGGTTATTGTATGTTTAATGACATGATTGGCCTGGACATATTAGATCTGACAATTATTACAGAACACTGCAGATGTTTTTAACTATAAAGTGTGATTTTATGTATTAAAATATAATCAAAAATATATATGTAAAAGTGTTTGTCCTAGTAATTATAAGGCATGCATTCTTTGTGGTTGCAATTTAACACTAGAACTGTGCTACACAAAATTAATGATATTATTGCCCCCCACTTGCAGTTAAATGCTTATGGTCTTGGAAGAGAAGTTTGGCACAGCCACCAGGTTTGTGGGAATTAAGCACGAGAACCATGTACTTTGAAGAATGGAGCAATCATTAAATTCTGGTTCACGTGGAATTAGCCATCTTTTACTGGCTCCAGATCATGCCATATACATTAAGACAATGGGTGTAGCTCCTTAAGCTGCTGGATCAACACCCAACCAAATGATGTTCAGTTTATTACATGTCCATAAAGTGCTAAAATAATTCATGTACAGTATTTTGTGGGAACAAAAATAATTCAATAAATTTGCCAGCTATTTAGCAATCAGTTCCATTGACTTCCCACTAAACCATTCTCTTGTCAGGCATCTTTTCTCCATCTGTTCTTCCTTCAATTTTTTTTTCCCCCAGCCATCACAATATATTCCACTTGCCCTTTTTCATTACTTTAAAAAAAAATTTTTACTGATTGTTTTCTCTTGCTGTTAGCAACAGGTTTTCTTTTTGCTTTGACTTCTTTTTAGAGTGTCCTCGTGACTCTTTTTAATGTCCTTGGTGTTGTAAACATTCTCATGTAAAATCATATTTGTGGCCTCCAATTATTTTGATTTTTCTTTGCCTGCTGTTCAGTTGTCAGGGAACCATATCCATATATCACCACTGACCTAACATATTGTTGAAGAACTCTTTTCCCTATCTTCATTGTCAAAAGTGAATTGCAGCATATCTTTTACATTCTTTGAAATGCTGCCTTTGAATGAGCTATTCCGCATCTCATTTGAGGGGCACATCTACCATGTGAAGTTAAAATCGTTCTTTGATATTTGAATTTGACATATTTTAACCCTAGATTACGACAGAGTAGTAAAAATTATCGCATTAAAATACAAATTCGTCAAACATTTCCCCCCTCATGTACCAAGAAATTGGTTATTTTTAGAGACCCTAATGTTACAATTAAGTGGTAGTAATTTTTACTATGATATCATAAACATGTGCATCCATAGATAGATATTGTAATATAGGGTTAATACTGTCCAGTTTACTTTAATTATGCATTTTAGAAAGTGTTTATCTTTGTTGCGACCATTACTTCTGTGTCTTTTTGCTGTTGAGGTTCACTGTTAGTTTAATGGAGAGGTAATATAAATTCGTGAAAAGTTTTTTTTTTAACTAAATGATAAATGAATTATCATGTAGCACTTTAACAGTATATGGAGCATCAGTGGCAGATTGATTAATGGGCTCACTTCCTGATCAGAAAGTTTCAGTTCCCAGAAGTGACTGATTTTTTTTTTATGCTCCAGGGTTCACTCAGCATTTAAAAATAGGCACCAGAGATTTTTTTCTGGGAAGTAAAGGCAGCCTGACATGACACGAACTACATCACCCAGAAATATGCTATAAAATATGTCATTGGTAACTTTATACAAAATATAACTCTGGAGTTGTAAAAACTACTACATGTTGCTTTCTAGCTGTATCTTAGTGAAACTGCATGTTGGCATGTATGTAGAAATTGTTCTATACTGCTACAGAAGATTTAGTTTCATATGGTCATCACTGGGTGGTGTTCTAATGAAGATGGCATTCACAGGACAAGAAATTGAGATTTGTTACAGTTGTGTATACCATATTTTAATTTTTTAAATTAATCTTTTGGTGGGTTCTTTCCATACAATGTTTGGCAAGGACAATGAAGTAAGTTTAGCGACATGCATGGTATTCCACAAAACCATGAATGCCACCTTTTAGAGTCACTTAGTGGTGACTTTTTCCATTAGAATACATGGTGACAACTGTATAGAATTCAAAGGCAGCTACAGGAGGTATCATTGAAGGTGCTGAACTGTTCATTCATTTAAAAACAAAATATATCCCACAACCTCTGTTCCATTAGTTCTATTTTTACTGTAAGAGGTCATGGTCAACTGATCTGAAGGCGATTAAAGTTCTAGGTGTGGAGAGGAAATAAGATTACAATTTAATTTCTAGATAAGATAACACAACTATTATTAATCTAGTAGACAGTATGTAGTGTTTCTTTTTTTTCTCCAGAAGGAGGCTGCCACCCATTAAATCTATCACTTTTGCTAATTTTTAACTATAACGTAAAACAAATTTTCTACACTTCCTAATGTTGTTGCGCAGTTTTATTAAAATACAATATAACAAGCTAGGTGTAAAGAATATGTAAAACCCTGGATCTCATTGTGGCTTATCCTGTGTTGAAAACACAATCAGAAGAAACCATCCTTTTCTTATAGTTCACATAAGACAATTTATAACAATTCAAAGTTGATATTAAAAAAAAACTTCAGAAGTAAATATGTACATTTTTAATTTGAAGAGGAAAGACATTGTGCTACCAATGCCAGTCCTGGACCCTAGATGCAAGAACAATAAGTAAAATAATCTCTACTGAGATGAAATGCGTTAGACGAATGACAGGAAACAGTCTGATAAATAAGATCAGATATGAAGAACTATGAAAAAAGCTAGGAATAACCCCCGCCATAGAATATATTTAAAAAAACAACAGATAAAATGGTTTTACCACGTGACAAGGCAGAGTAATCAAAACGCAACACAGCGAGCCCTCAATAAACGTTGCAAAAATACCAGACCCAAGGGTCGACCATGAAAAAGATGGATCGATGGAATATTAGAAGCACTAGGAAACATAACAGCAGCAGAAGCGAACATAAGAGCAAAAGATTGCAAATTATATCTCCCCTCGACGCTGAAAGGCAAATGAGGAAGGAAAGAAGAGGAAAGGCTGCAAATTGTGTCCTGTGACACAGGAAAGATATAACATACCACAAACTTCTCGAATGCAAAGAGAGAAAAGTACACCGCTAAATGTTTAGCTTCAATTAATGTCATAAAGATTATCCAGATTCTTTTTGAAAATGTTAAAAGAATGTGCTCTTTCATAAAATATTTGATGAAATAAATTTAAACAGAAAACTTTTAAGTATTGTGTTTTTAATTTGACAGAACATGTACTACTTAGTTCCATCAACCTGAACTGCAAGAAATATGTAGATGTTATTTAGATGTGGGGATCAGTAGGTCGCCCACAAATGTCAACTACAAGTATTACCTTAAACCAGGAAATACATAATGATGAAACCCTGAGACTTGACACCTTTCTTGCCTTCCTTCATTTCCTCTTGTACCCATTTGGGTTCCATCATCAAGTACTGGGCCTGCTGGCATAGGTGATCATGTCTGTCCACAACTTTCGATCTTGACAGATATTTATCATTTCTGTTGTTGACCTTCTGCCAAGCCATTCCCTTATGCCGTCTAGTATTTTTTCTCTTTCTATCCTTTGACCTTTTTAGCCGTAGACGGCCCATAGGGCGTAGACCAAGATACTCCTCTTATCTGAATTTTTGTTCTAGCAGTTTTCAATTCTTTTAAAGATATTTTATCAAATCTCGCCATTTGTCTCTGTTCTGTGCAAACAGCTCTATCTCATTGAGGGAGCCGATTCCTGCTGCTTTTGCCTCTCTCAGCAATGTTCTTCTCAGTGTCTCTCTGGGTCTTCCTCTTTTTCTCTTACCTGTTGTTTCCCACATGAGGGCTTGCTTTGCTATTCGGCTATTATCTCTTCTCATCACATGTCCAACATATGACATTCATCATTTCTTGATTACTGAAGATATTAGTGGTTGATTGGCGATTTCTCTAATTTCATCGTTTGTTTTGAATTCGTTCCACGCTATACCAAGTATTTTCCTTAAGACATTTATTTTCGAATGCGTTCAACTTTGTTTCTATATCACTTGTTGTTTTCCAGCTTTCACACGCATACGTAAGGGTTGATAGTACATTTGATTTGAATAGTCTAAGTTTTGTGTTTGTGCTGATGAGTTTTGATTTCCACAACTTTTCAAGGCTTCTGAAAGACATTGCTGCTTTAGCTATTCTGATTCTAATTTCTTTGCTTGTATCCCTTCCTGATCAATGTGACTTCCAAGATAGATAAAGTGATCGATCTCTTCCACTGGTTTGTTCTCCATGTATATATATTCTGTCAACTGTTGGAATTAAGCTTTTCATAACTTTAGTCTTTTCATGATTGATCTCAAGCCCAATTTTTGCTGGCGATTGATGATAGTTCATTTGTGTTTTCCTGCATCGTTTTATCTGACTGCTGATGAGAACTATGTCATCAGCAAAGTCGAGTTCCTCCAAATGGTCTCCTTGAATCCATTCGATGCCTTTATTACCAGTGCAGCATTTCTTCATTATGAAGTCCATAACAACTCCAAATAACAAGGGCGATAAAATACATCCTTGTTTAACCAGTTTCTATTGGGAAACATTCGCTCAGTCCTTCCTTCCTCTGTTCGAACTGCACGTGTAACCATCATACATGTCTTTAATAATATTTATCATTTTTTATGGTAAGCCATATTGCTTCAGAATTTTCCACAAAGAATCTTGATGGATACTGTCAAACACTTTTTTGAAGTCAATGAAGTTAAGTACAAAAGGTTTTTGCTTTTCAATGTGTTCCTCCAATATAAGTCGTAGAGTAAAAATGTGGTCAAGGCAGCTTCTCCTTTTTCTATACCCAGCCTGTTCTTCACACATTATTGTATCAATTGAATCCTTTATTCTATTTAGGATGATTTTGCAGAATAACTTTGAGGCAACTGACAGAAGTGTCACGCCTCTCCAGTTGTTACAATCTCTAAGATTGCCCTTTTTTGGAATCTTAACAATGATTCCTTTTTTCCACTTATGAGGCGTCTTCTCTGCTTTGCAAATGATATTGAACATTTTCTGGAAATGTATTAAATTATGGCCATCAATTGCCTTGAGTATCTCAGCTGTTAACTTATCCTCTCCAGCAGCCTTGCCATCGGCCATACGCTTTAAGGTGGTTTCTATTTCGCTCAAGGTGAAGTCATCTAAATTTACATCTAATTCTGCTGCTGGTGTTTCACCTTCAAAATCTATTAAACTGTGGAGTAGTGGACGGTTAAGAATTTCTTTGAAGTGTTCCGCCCAATGTGCTTTTATGTCTGCGCTTGTTGTTAGCATTAATCCAGAT
Organism: Megaustenia siamemsis; assembly: GCA_032433765.1. Classification (NCBI taxonomy): domain Eukaryota; kingdom Metazoa; phylum Mollusca; class Gastropoda; order Stylommatophora; family Ariophantidae; genus Megaustenia; species Megaustenia siamemsis. Next base: position 28,521,893 of record JAVIAB010000073.1, on the reverse strand, counting down.
TTATCTAGAAATGATGGTGTTCCACTGGATGTATTGGTGTTTGTCAGCATCTTTTGTACAGTATAGAGAGTTCTGCTGTCTCCTGTAATTGCAGCTGTCTCTGCCAAATTGTCTATGTAAGCTCTTGTATCTCTTCTTGCTGAACTTTTTACTTTGTTGTCTAATTCTTTGTATGTTGCTTTTGCCAGGACCTTTCCAAGATCTGTCTTTACATTAGTCATGGCTCTCTTCGCTTCTCTTCTTTCTTTGATGTATGTGCATATTTTTTTCTCTTTGCTTCACTCTATTTCTTCGTCCCTCAATTTTTTCAGTTGTTACAATATATTCCAGTTGTTCTCTTCTCATTCATCATCATCATTGAGTGCCGTCTCCGCAACGAAGGTTGGCTACCATGGAGCGCCATTCTGCTCTATCTCTTGCTTTGATGGTCCATCTTTTGATGTTACTCGTCCATGTTAATCTTGGTCTGCCTCTTTTACCTTGTATTTTCCCCTCCAGGATTACTTTCAGTAGGCTGTTGTGTCTTTTAACATGGCCCAAGAATCGCATTTGTCTTGTTCTAATTGTGTTCAGAAGTTCTCTTTTCATTTTTAGTTGTTTTAAGACTTCGTTTGTTTTCTTTTCCTTCCATCCAATTCTACCTATTCTTCTATAAATCCACATTTCGAAGGCTTCAATTCTCTGTTCTGTTTTCTTGTCTAATGTCCATGTTTCAGCACCATATAGGAATATTGAGAAGATGTAACATTTTGCTATTCTTAGTTTTAGCTTTGGTGTTATTTGTTTTGATGTTAGTATGTCCTTCATAACATTAAAATTACTTTTTGCCATTCCTATTCTTTTGTTTATTTCAGTTGTACATTTTCCATCACTGGTTATAGTATGTCCAAGGTAGTTATAGTTCTGAACTGTCTCAAGGTCTATTCCTTCAATTTTGATATCCACTTGTGGGTTTTGAGTATTTTCTTTGTTTATGATCATAGTTTTAGTCTTTTTGATGTTCATATCTAGTCCATATTTTTCGCTTGTCGTGTTTATTTCATTAAGTAATTGTTGTAGGTCTTTAGGATTTTCTGCTAGTAGTACAGTATCGTCAGCATATCTTAGGTTATTGATTATCTTTCCATTAATTTGTATGCCTGGCATCTCTATGATGTTTTTAAAGATTTGCTCAGTGTATAGATTGAACAAGCTTGGTGATAGGATGCATCCTTGTCTTACTACTCTTTTTATATCAATGGGTGTAGAGAACTCTTTGTTATATTTTATTATTGCTGTTTGCTCCCAGTATAGATTGCATATTAGTCGTATATCCATGTCATCTAGATGTATCTCTTTTAGGCATTCTATAAGTTGTTTGTGGTGTACTCTATCAAAAGCTTTGGTGTAGTCTATGAAGCAGGTATATATTGGTTTGTTTACTTCTGTGTATTTTTTGATTAATGTTCTAATGCAGAATATGGCTTCTTTTGTCCCGCTATTTTTCCTAAATCCAAAATGCTGCTCATCTAATTCAGTATTGATTTTATTCTGAATCCTTCCTTGTATAACTTTTAGCAAGATTTTTGTAACATGGCTCATTAGGCTTATTGTTCTAAAGTCACTGCATTCAACTGCACCATTCTTTTTAGGCAATGCAATGAAAGTTGATGTTTTTAGTTCATTTGGTATGTATCCTGTGTGGTATATGTCGTTGCATATGTCTGTAATCACTTCAATGCCAAAATCTTCAAGTGCCTGTATCATCTCTATCTGTATGCTTTCAGGTCCTGCTGCTTTTCCCCTTTTCATTGTTTTTATAGCTTTTTCCACCTCAGATTTTAAGATTTTATAGCCTGATGTACATTTTATAACTGGTTTCTTGTCCCTTTGATCATGAAATAGTTCTGTTATATATTCCTGCCATCTATCTATGATATCCTTATTGTCTGTTAGCATTTTTCCTTTTTTGTCTGCAATGCATCCACCTTCTGTGGCTTTTTTATTTTTATTAGTCATTCTCTTTATTTCTGTGTGCAGTCCTCTTAGGTCTTGTTTGTCTCTCTTCTCATTACATGGCCAAAAAATGATGATTGTTTCTTCCTAATATTGGAAATTAGCTCTCGTTTTGCTTTGACCTCTTTCAAAACATTTTTATTACTCTTCTTAGCTGTCCATGGTGTTCTCAATATTCTTCTGTAAAACTAATATAAGCTTTGTATGGTAATGAATCATGCTGTATTCTTTCTAGATGGGCAAGCCAGTTTATTTCTTGTTTTACTATGTAGATTAGAATTGGTTCAATGTCTACTCTTTCTCATATCATCATCAAGTAAAGTCTCTGCATCGAAGGTTGGCTACCAAGGAGCACCATTCCGCTGTCTATTGCTTTAGTGCAGATTGTCCCTTCCAGGATTACTTTTAGTAAGCTGCTGTGACTTTTAAATTACTTAATAGAGGATATTCTTTCTCATTTCTTATTCTATCCCTCCAAATGCTTTTCTCAGACATCTTGTCTTTGTAGTGACAAGCTTTCTTTTATACTCAGTCATACATGACCACGTTTGGCATTGATAGCACAATGTGGTAGAGAATACACTGTATAAATTTCTTTGGGTGATAGGTATTGCTTTGTGCTGAAGCATAGGGGATAACTGTTCCAGTTATTTGGTTTGCTTTGTTGCATCGGATGTCTATTTCTTTATCTTCAGAATGTTGTTTTATGTTGAATATCTAAAGTTTATTACTTGTTTTATAACTTGACGGTCTATAGCTATCGAATCAGTTCAGAGGAAGAGGTATGTTTATAGCACTCGGAAAAAATGACAAATAATCAACAACAGAAAAAAATATGGACCAAGGCAGGATTGAACCCGTACTCAGTGGCACAGCGTCTTGCCACGAAAAGCCTAACGCTAGGGAGCACTGCTACTCAGCTAACTAAAAAATTAACTATCGTGGACAATGTCTTTTCGCGAAGGCGTTCTCATGACTATAGCATAAGGCTGCGATCACAGCTCGGAAATATTTTTCCTGTTAAGACAAGTATCTCCCGGATAGGGTAGGGCTGAGTACTTGCGCTGCAGACAAACATTTAGGACGAAACAGCACGAATAGTAGTTTCCAGTGGTTTAGACTGGAGACAAATAATAATAAATGAATATTATTATAGAGGGAAACTTCCGAGTTATTATTTTTTCCGAGTGCTGTAAACATCCCTCTTCCTCTGAACTGATTCGCTGATTATCGCCTCGGAAGTTTCCCTCTATAATAATATTCATTTATTATTATTATTTGTCTCCTGTTCTATAACTATGTTTGTTTGCCTATTGATATGATTTCAGTTTTTTTTTTCTGTGCTTATTTTTATGTTATTCATTGTACATTATTCAAGGACAGCAGATGTTGCAGTTCTGTTTCTTTAAAAACTTCTTTATTTATATCTTCACTCCCTATCAAGGCCAGCTCCTTGTCGTGGGGATGGGACTTAACAGACACCAGGGACTGAAAACCAAGACTGGCCAGGCCTTCCTACACCCGAGCAAGACTACAGTCTGCACTAGTATAAGTGCTGAAGAAGGGAGGCAACAACTCAAAGGGTGCACCACAACAATCAAGATGCTACACACTAACGCTAGTGAGAAGAAGTCTATAACTGCAAATCTATATGGCACTCCCTGTGATGGAAACTCAGGCAAAACTTTGTGGTTTGGCATACTTGCATGATTGATTGATTGATTGATTATGGAAGGCCTCGATATCACTGCAAACGAATTAAAATCCATAATTGCTCAACCGTCCGTGCCAGTGGAATAATCCGAATTACTAACACATCTCCCAAACAAAGAAAGGTAACTGTAGTCCCCATCGTAGCAGTCTCAGCACACGCCAAAAGACATAAGGCGAAACCGCGCAAAAAGTGAACACAGCCAACTGTTCCCTGTCATAGGTTATCTTCATTCATCGTAAACAAGCGGGATATTGAAACAGGATCAAAACGGATGAGACGCACAGCTCATGGTGTGCATAGAGCACTTAACTCAGTAGCTCCTGCAACAAGCCGGACTTGGAATATGAGGAAACTGCAAGAAGGAACACTTTTCAGACATAGCCTTCAATGGTTCCTGCCGCCTATCCACCATATACCATGGAAGTTCGCGTCCTCCCGAAAATGATGATCGTCGTAGCACTTGATGATGTTATGCCATCGTTGATGACTCCAATTCCAAACATATAGACACACAGTGGTGGTAAGTTATCATTTCCAATCCAACTGAAGCCACCTGACCTGTAGTTAGTAAAACCACAGAGAGAATATGATTTTGTGACCTTCACTGATTCACTCTTGGATGTGAATGTGTAGTTTACACAAGAGGAGAAGTTGTCGACTACAGTGATCCCATTTAAGGCAATTTTGAGATAGCAAGGCAAGACTCATTTATAGCAGCAGAACTTGATGTTCTCTGCTCCCTTCTTGTAGCTGCTGCCACACGATTCTGATGTCTCATTAACTTGGACATCATTCAAGAACAATGTCAGATTAACATTCCATAGATCTGGCTCTGCTGATGAAGTGCTTGGTGCAACAGTTGTATCAATCATACAGGAGGCTCCTGGTTTGTGGTCATTAATATCACAGACGGCATATGATGTTATATTCAGTATTTCTTTCTGGGGTGTAAATATGTGGCACACACATGGAGAGTGGTTTGTGATCACAGTAATCCCATTAAAGGCAATTCTAGGGTAGCATGGCATAGCTGTTTCAGAACAGCACAATCCTATGATGTTTTCTGTGTTCGCTATAAAGCTGCTGCTTCTACACAATCCAGACTAATTATAGGTGTGGACAGTATTCACTTGCAATGACAAAACTGCTTTGTTTACATCATAAATCTCTGGAAGCGAATCAATTATGGGACTAATAGTACAATTTATTCTTCCATCAGGGATATCTTCCTTGAGTCCCCCAAAAAAAAAGGTCTTTGGTTAAAAAGCACATATGCTTTTGAGTTAAACACAAAATGAGCCCACTTCATAGATTCAAAATGATCCTTGCCAATGCCATTCGTTTGCACAAGTTAGGTCCTTAGCTACCAAGGTCACATACGAAGCCATCAAAATAAAGACTATCTACAGCGAAGGTTAACGAACTGTGAGCAAACATTTATGTTCAAACCCTTGAATACATTTTCAAAAATCTGCCAACTCGCTGCAATAACAGATATCGTGGTGTTCAAAGTAAACATTGCTTAGTCCATGGCTCGAATATAAAAAGCTGCCATTTTCATACTTGCATATTTTGTCAATGTAGTGTCTGTTTTTTTTTTTTTTTTTTGTATTTTGCTGTGTTTAAGTGTTTCCCTGAACTTTAAAACAGTTTGGATGTTTAGATTAGAAGTGACATCAATGATAGGAGGTTGATGGCTAAATGGAGAGTAAAAGAAAGGGGCAAGAATAGGGTTCCTGAATTCCATTAACAGAAAAATTCATAACAATATCTCTTGAAATTACTTAACAAGTAATAAATATATTCACATATTTCATAATAAACCAAAAAAAATTAAACATCTCGATCATTTTCATATATTTTATTAATTTCAATAATTGAATTATCAAAGAATAGATGCTATTATTAATTTTTCTTTTTGAATTTTTTTGCTTGAGGTGGCTTGATATCCTTCTTAATGCTTCCCTGCTGCTTCCGTCGTTTTAAGCTTCGTCTTTTCTTTGGTTCTTCCTTTCCTTCTTCGCCATCCCTTATAACTTTGATGCGACCACCTGGATATACTTTTATTTTTGCATCAAGAAGCGTAGAAATTTCTTCAGCTTCAATTTTTTCAGGTCTTGCTTTCCGAGGAATTGTGATATCTTGAGGTCCACCTAAAACGCACAGTAAATAACACAATTATTATTCAATACAGCCATATATTATTTACAGTTCTCATTCATTTATGCTGTCAATATCAAGCACACATTTTACTGAGAAACCTGTTCTTGTGTATTTTACTTTCATATTATGATTGAAAAACAAACTGTAAACTGAGTCTTGTAAAATGAAAAAGTTTGCAACCACACAACTGTATCATCATCAGGTTTGCAGGTGTCACAATTATCTGGATTGCAGTGCCTAGAGTACTAATGTTGCATCTGTCAAAAACACTACAGGCTGTGGGCTAAGATTACGCTGTATACTATTCTGTTCATCTTTGTCAAGTGTTCCTTTCACTTCTGTCCATATTTGTATTGACAATCCTGATTCTTCTGTCCAGGGAGTCTGTTCTAGTATGGGCAGTAGGGGGTTAACAACTCTTGGTGTGTCTGGTGTTTGTCTACAAATTCACTTGGCTTGGTGGATAAAACTGATTCTCTTCCCAATGCAAGATTTTGGAATCTGTCTTTCATTGGATATCTTGGCATACATGAAAATTTGTCTACCTGTATCAGCACATTTGTGTCCCTCCATTCTCTTATTACTAGTATCCTCCACAATTTCTCCATCTCAAATATTGGTGTTGATTTCATTGCTCCTGTGATGACCTTAAGTGCTTGGTTTTGTACTTTATCCAGCTCTTGTAGTGTGGTGTTTGATGTTGAGCACCATGCAGATGATCCATATTCTAAATGTGGGCATATACTCTGTTGGTAAACGTTACTATTTTCCCACTCGCACCCCACGTGGTTCCACACAGCTTTCTTAGAATAGCCAACTTCCTCCTTTTTTGGGTTGCCTTATTTATCTGCTGTTTCCAAGATAGTTTATTGTCAAATGTAACTCCGAGATACACAGCTGGTATGTCTTCTTTCACAGGCTCATTGTTTATGTAGATGGCTCTTGCTTTTTGTTTTGGGGAGAGAGTGAAGAGCTTAGTACTGCATTTGTCATACTACTATTTTCATTAATTGTGTCTTGATGCTGATACACCATCTATTTGTCCATGAATTCAGTGCATTCATAGCTCTTTGCAACAAATTGGAGGACACTGTTGCATAGTCTTCTGTGCACCACATTACCAAGTCATCTGCATACATTGCCACCATCTGAGGTTAAAAATGTTCCCATATATTTAAATTCATTAATCTGTTATCTTAAAATAATCTCACTATACATATTAAATAAATCTGGTGACAGCACACAACCTTGTCTAACACCCTGTTTTATTTGTTGAAACATTCCCAATTGATTTCCACTTCTTATGGCCACTGTTTATTGCCAGTACATATTCTTTATTATTCTTAGATCTTTGCTGTCTACGTTTACTAAAGATCTTATGATGTATATGGCATTGTTTGTTCCTTTACCTACAACTTTGCCCTCTAGAGGGTAGATAACACAGGTGAGGTTGTCTGACAGACAGACGAAGATGGTCAATACATTATTTTAGAAATAACTTGACAAAAATGACTAAGTAATGAACAAACAAACCTTCTGACATATAAATAGGGATACTCGGTGAATGGCGAGTCTTTATATTCAGCTGTTTTATGTTTTTGGCTCCTCCTGCCACACCTGCTGATATCTGATTGGCCGCGGCTATGATGTTATCAGTCACATGTGCATGGTCCATTTTTGAATGTCCAACAACAGCTAGGCTGTCAAGAAAAAATGAAAACTTCAAAGTATTTCAAATAGATCAACAGAGCAGAAAAATAGCACATAAAAAATCAAATAAATTGTGTTTTTCTAAATAAATTGTACAGACAACTGTATTTTTTTAAATCAACATTTGGCTCAATTGTTTTAGAAACACAGGACATAAAAATACAATTGTGTAAGTATAAAAGAGCAAATTGCTAATGGCAATTATCATCATCATCATGTGCCATACCGGTTTGCGTGGGCGATCATGTCCCTCCACAATCTTCTATCTACAGTGCATCGTATCAGTTCTGTTGTTGACTGTTTTCCATGCCATGACACCAAGCTATCCAGTATTTTCTCTCTTTGTCGCCCGCGATCTCTCTTTCCTTTTATTTTGCCAGTTGTAACCAAGTATTCCAACTTTCCTCTTCAATTGATGTGCCCGAAAAATGTTGATTGCTTCTTTCTGATGTTTTTTAAGAGCTCCCTTTTTGTGTTGGTCTCTTTGAGAACTTCCTCATTGGTCTTTTTAGCTGTCCAGGGAACTTTCAACCTTCTGAGAAATCCCATCTCTGTGGCCTCTAATCGTCTTTTCATTTGTTTGTCTACTGTCCATGATTCGCTGCCATAGGTCAGAATTGGTTCTATATAGCACTGATGAACTCTCTTTCTCATTTTTATTTACATAGATTTATTGCATAATGGCAATTATGGAAAGAAAAAAAAACATATGGTTACATATCTTCCTACCTCTATAAACATAAATCTACTTACCTTTTCTATCCATGATCATGTAGAAATTAACTTTACACTATATTTGACATAGGTTTGAGCAGACATTAAACTAATACTATAGTTGATGCACTCATCAGCCTATGGTAGTCAACACCAGGTTTAGACATACATATGTCATCACAAGTACCTTAGTCAGCATAGCAATAATCTTGTAGTGCAGTTCAAATGTTCCTTGTCTGCCTTTCCTATTATGTTATCCAGTTTTTCTATTTACCCTACCCTTTTCATCCAAGATGTCACATAGATCAAGGCTGAAATACTACTCTCCATACCCAACAAACTTCAGACTTTGCACAGATCCTTCATTGTATCTTACCATACGCTTCTCAGCTTCAACAAAAGAGCGCATGTCCACTGTTATTATCTCTCACCTCACTGTTCTTAGTGTTACTCTAAGTCAGCATCTTTTCCTTTGGCCTGCCATTTCTCAATTGAAGATTTACTTTGTGATTCTCTTGTCTCATCTCATCACGTGGTCCACATATGCCCACTTTCTTTTCATAAATATAGACACCATCAGATGTATGACCACTTCTCTTCTCTTATTTCTGCACTGTTCTTGAATTCATTCCATGGTATATGATGCATTTTCTTATGGCATTTGTTTTCAAAAGCATCAAATTTTTTTTTTTTCTTTAGTTGTTATCCAGCTCTTGCATGCATAAGTTAGGGTGGATAATACATTTGATTTGAAAATCCTAAGCTGTTTTTTTTTGTGTAGTCATTTTAATTTCTATATTTTTATCAAGGCTTCTGAAAGTCACTGCCTTTGCTATTCTGGTTCTAATTTCTTTCTATGTGTCTCCTTTTTTTTTTAATCTATCCAACTTTTGAGAAATATGAAATGCTCAACTTCTTGAAGATTTCCCGTCCAGTTGTATTTTTTCTTCTAGACAAATCTGACCTTTCATTAGTTTAGTCTTTCCCTGGTGGATATAATGTAATTTAAGTCTTATTCTGCTATCCATTTGTGACAAGGCATTTGCTTTGTTTTGCACTGTGTTGATGTAACTGATAAGAACTACAATGCCTGCAAAATCCAAGTCATCTAATTGAGAGTTCAGTATCCTTTCAAGCCCTTTGTTACCTGTAAAGCATTTCTTTATTATGAAGTCGATGGCAATTCCAAATAACAAGAGTGATAAAATACACTTGTTCCACCCCTTTTTCAATCTCAAACCATTCACTCAGTCTTGTATCCATGTGAACCATAAAAGAGAAGCTGCTGTACAAACCTCTGATGATTTATAGTGATATTCTATATTGTCTCAGGACATGCCACATTGAATCTATATGTAGACAAAAACCTTTTGGAAGTCAATGAATTTTAGCAAGAAGTTTCTGCTCTTCAATATGTTCCTCTAATATAGTTCTTAGGGTGAAGATATTATCAAGATAGCTTCTCTATTTTCTAAATCAAGCTTATTCTTCACAAATAACCGTAGACAGAAACCTTTACTTATCAGATTATATATGTAAAATCTATTAATTTTAATTTTTTTTTCTGGTATTCACCTAACGACTACTAAATTAATTGATCAACCTCTTTGTCATCTGACCTTAAAAGAGCAATTAGTTAAAACTGATGCACTGTGTTGAGGTTAGCAGTAGAACTGTGATATTTGTACCTATCAGCCCATCATATCCAACTTCAGCACAGCATTATTGGGCACAGGAATCCTTCTCTCTTCAATCTCGTGTGGTTAAACTAGATCCGGTTAGTCTGTTTCTTGACACACCATGAAGAGGTGGAGTAGGATCTGGATGAATCTGGTTCACTGATCCTGGCACAGGCCATCAGTTGACAGCTTCCAGCTCTACCACTGTCTAACACCTTGCCTCCGTAAAATTAACTGAATTAACTCAATTAACCGAACCACTTTTTTTTACAATTATATCTTGCACTAAACTTGTTATGCAGTTTTTTTTTAAAACTAAACATTACTTTGTAAGACATTTTTGCAAATTGAAAATTATCCACTGGGCTAACATCCTTCCATAGCTTCATATCTAAAAACTATGCTCCAGTAAGCTTTGAAACAGATTTTCCTTAATAAGTAACACTATGGTTGAGCTATCCCAAAAGCATCTGTGGGGAAGGTGGCTCACAACTGACAGCTTATGTTAAGATCAGCAGCAGAAGTTGATCTTCACCTCCCCATAGTGACTCTGGTAATAGACTAATCTGGCTAAGCGAGCAGGGATTGAGAGGGAAAGCAAGACAGTCTCCAAAAATATCATGCTGAAATCTGATGTGTTGAAAAGTGCAGACATCACACCTTCTGTGAACCATATCACAATACACCTATGTCCATTTCACATCCTTTTAAGAACACATAATGAAGAATATAGTCATTGGGATAAGAAAAATGTAAATTTGCACTATAAAAAAAAGTGTACACAATTTCTGTTGCACATAAACAAAGAATACTTTACTTTTACAATTACCTGGATGATCCTTTGGAACTAATGACACACCTGCTATTGTCAATAGCAGCATCTATTTCCTTGGATACATCTTGACTTTGCAAATCAACCTGCACAGGAGTTCTGAAAACAAAGAAAACTCTGCACCACTTCTTTGAAATATATCTCAGCATTTTGAAAACCTTAATGGCATTAAATCATTCCTTCAACAGCAAAATAAATATGACAAAGTTTACCACCATTTATGACAAATGTAAATTACAAGTAAAGTGCCCCGTCACACCAAATGCGTATAGGGAATATGGTGTTAGTGACCATAATTCTTATAGACCTTCGGCACATGATTTTTGGGGTGATGTGATCGATATTACACCCGTGCCACTTTACTTTCCCAGAAAAAATCCAGTACCCAATTTAAGGCTGGGTAAATTCGGAAGCCGTCGATCAGAATCAAACCCAACCTCTTGTCCTTTGTAGACCAGTTCACTAACCACTGAGCTAACACGGCTCCCAAAGTAAATTATACTGTAACAAAGTATAGTGTGTATTGTGATATAAAATATTGCATACTGCAGGTCAAATAAATGTATATGCAACACCACATAAGGATTGAGGCATGAAAGAAGTCATGGATACACAGCAGTTGCAATGAATATGGTGGTAAGCAGTGTAGCTATGAAACAGTGATATTTAATCAAATTTCTCATGAAATAGAATGCTAAACCAGATAATTTAAGAAGATTGCAGGCACAGGAAGGGAGAACGGCACAACAGATGAAGCACTGTTGGAAGATGCCCTCAGGTGGCTAGGATAGCAGCTAGTTCTTTCAATGCAAAAGAAATCAAGGAGCTGTCACAAAGATGGCATTAGTGCATGGGCGCATATGAAGAATACTTTGAAACACTGACACAGTTAGGATCTTGCTGTACTTACTATTTCATCTTTAGCAATGAAAGTCTCTGTGGGTCTGTGTGTGTTAAAATAACATGGGTGTGTGTTAACATATCATGGGTGAGTGGGTCTGTCCATCTATCTATCATCCTTTCAAGTTAAAGACAGCACATGGGGCAGAAATTCTAAATCTTTTGAGTCTGATGATTTTTGTTATCAAGCATCAGACCCTGCAAAGGACAAGCATTGTATCTTGACACACGACTATCTATCTTCCATTCACCCTGAAGTATTTATATCTGCAATGTCATTTCCTGTATAAATTTTACTGTCTTTTGTAATTCTTGCAGTGACCCATTTAGTTTTATCAGTAGTATTGTATCTATGGACCATTCTAATTTCTTCAGTCTACTATATTCAGTACAGTCTTGAAGTATGTGTTCAGCAGTCTGGGACACTTGTCCACATGTACATGTGCATTTAGAGATGCAGATCTTTAATATTGTATACATGTGACTGTGGAGTTGATTGTGCCCTGTTCTGAGGCGTATAATGATAACTTGTTCCCATTTATTCATATTATCGTGCTGAAGTCGGATGTGTTGGGCCGAAAGGCGCAAATATAACAGTTATACTGCAAACCACAACACAACGCAAACAAGTCGACTTAACGTCCTTTTAAGGGCGGTTGACGAAGAGGAATTCTACAGTCTACGAATACTCCAGAATACTTTAGTCATCGGGTGAACGTAAGCAAGCATTCATATTATGAAAGGCATCCTGATTTTGGGCTTGTGGACTTCTGATTGATTTGATTATCTATTTCTTTTGATGGTATGTAACCAGTGCATCTGGTTGTGCCTGTTGCACCTTGCTTTTGCCAGCTGATCTGCTCTCTTATTTCCTGATATTCCACAGTGAGATGGAATCCACTGCAAGGCAACCCTGTGTTGTTTGCACAGTTCGTTCAACAAGTTTTACAGATGTTGCAATTTTCTGGATTTTAGTGCTTGAAGGGCTGATCTTGCATCTGTCAAAAACACTATAGGAGACTATTATAGGCTGAGACTATTGTGCAGCAATTTTTATGTTGCCAACTTTATTGCTTGGATTTATGCATCGTAAATGTGACAATATTTCCCTCTTGCTATTTTATTCATATCCCTAGTGTTCTTCGGGTACTCTATGTATTGCTCCTGCTCCACCATTCTATACTGCATTCTGTGCTGATTCCATCTGTGCACACACGAACCCATAGATCTTGGTAATATTCATCCAAGAAACAGAGTGATTGTTTTATACTGTAAACTATTAAGTTCCTCCTTGTCTAGTATTCCTTTCACTTCCAGTTTAAAAGTGGCGCAGTCCCATTTGCGTCAACGTTCACTGCTATATTTTTTGCAGAAACAATGGTTAATTATATTTTTCCAATGCAGATAAGTGTATAGATTGGAAGTTCCACTGTTGGGATCTTCGCCATTGAAGCAGATTACGTGCATGTAATCTGAAATACTCTACAGTGTGCGCAATAGAGTGTTCTGTGTTGATTGCAATATATGTTGTCATTGGAAAACCAGTCAATATGGCGGATGTATGGCAAGAAACATTGAGGCATAGTCTGAAAAGTGTTCCTTGTAATTTTGTCATATTCCTAGTCCAGCTTGCTGCCTGAGCTACTGAGTTTAGTGCTCTGTGCACACAGTGAGCTGTATGTATGTTTCATCCGGATTGTGTTTCGATATTCTGATTGCTTAAGATGAATGATGATATTGTATGAAGGACAATTCAGTTGTGTTCACTTTTGCTGCTGCTTAGCCTTATGTCTTTTGGTATGTGCTGTAGCTGCTATGACGGGGACTGAAACTGCCTTTCTTTGTTTGGATCCTTCAATGAGATGAGATGGTAATTCAGGTGATTCCACTGGCACGGACGGTTGAGCAATTATGGATTTTAATTCATTTGCAGTGATACCGGGACCTTCGACTAATCATACCCATCCTTTCATTTCTCTCTGTATTTGTATAGACAATCCAGATTACTCTGTTCAGTGGGGTCTGTTCTGGTCTACAGATAAGACAACAGCCTATTAAAAGTAATATTGGAAGAGAAAATACAAGGTAATAGAGGCAGAGGCAGACTAACACTTACATGGATAAGTAAAATCAGAAGATGGGCAAATAGCCTATGACAATCTGCACCATCAAAGCAAGATACAGAGTGGAATGGCACTCCATGGTAGCCAACCTTCGATGCGGAAATGGCACTCAATCATGATGATGATGAATTTGAAAATTCTGAGCTTTGTACAAATATATTACAATAAAAACATTTTGCAATTATCATCTACTCACTTCTTCTTGCCATAAAAGTGTTTCCCCAAATATGTAGGTAGCAGACGCACAATCCTGGCATCAGCTAAGAAAATGTCATAAGCATTTGACAAGTTCCTTTTTGCTTCAAAGGTCTTGTATTCTGTCTTCAAGGATTTTAAAGGAATGATCTAAGATGAAGAAAAAATGACTTTGTGACACAGCAATACATTTTCCAAATCATGGCTATTTTTAAAATTAAGGTAAAAGGTTTCCTCCATGCTGTAACTCATACTGTCCAGTGTGCCACATTTTAGATGTGACTACGCATTCAAAAATTTTGCCCTTTTTTTTTTACAACTATTTTTGAGCTGATGAGCAATGAGAACTGGTGACTGCCCACTAATAAGAAAATTAATTTAAATTATTACTTAAGAGGATGTGTATTTTTTTTCACAATGCACTAGAATAGAGGTTTATAAAAGTGGATAAGTATATATCTGGCCACAAATCTCCACTTACTTCTGTAATGGTGCTAATCCCTTTTTTTTGTAGAAAATCCTTGAAATGGTGAACAGTTGGCTCATAATCACGGTCAGACCTGTCTAGATCTTTAACAAATAAACACACCTCTAAGTCTGGCCTTCTTATGGACTGTGGCATTTTCCTTAAATGACAAAATGAATCATATTAAAACTTTGGGAAAAAAATAGTTATTACAAGAACATGAAACTAATCAACATTGAAATACTATTATTTCTATTAAGCAATACCACATTTGTTAGTTACATAAATTGAAGCGAACAGTAAAAAATATGCCACATTTTGACAGTTCACACTACAGAAGGGCACACTTATTTTTTTTTCTAGATTTCTGTCTCTGACTTATTCATGTATCTTCTGCAAAAAATATATTGATGTCTTCAAAATTGCCATAATTAATAATATGTAAGTAAAGAAAGGTCAAAACAAATTAAATGACTAAAGAATGTTTACTTTAATTAAAGATCATATTCTGTGTGTTTCAGTTTAAGGTACTTCTTCCTCACTTCCTCTTGTACCTGTTTGTGTGTCGAGGGAGATACAAAGTTATTGTTCTTGCCCTTTCGGGGGCTTCACTTATTGTTGATGTGGTAGCATTTCTTTGATGTTGTCCGTCCATCTTACTATGGGTCTGCTCTTATCCCTTCTCCTCCTACTTTGTATGGTAAGGAATCACATGGCATTCTTTCTAGATGTGGAAACCTGTTTGTTGTTTCTATTTTATTGTTTGTAGCTTAGGAATGGTTCAATGCCTACTCCTCTTATAATATAATTTATGATAGAGTTATGGTACTTACAATTTAATTCTATTGTCACTTGAGGGAATCTTCTTCACGCATACTTGCAGCTGAACCAGATCAACCTCATCATCAACTAAAACATCTGTCTTTTTCAGCTTCTGGGTAACTTGTGTTAAACCTCCAATTGCTGCCAAAACCTGATGGAAGATGAAGATTAATTTATTCTTTGAATGTAAACAAATAAATCTATACTTTAACCTCTATTACTACAATTGTTAAGTTAATTTCTAGCAGAAGGTTTTGGGTTGTACACACAGGAAGTCATTAGTCACATGCTGAAGTCGGATGTGTTAGGCCGAAAGGTACAAATATCACAGTTATACTGTCAACCACAACACAACGCAGACACGCCTACTTAACGTTCTTTTAAGGGCGGATGATGACGAGAAACACTCCTTAAGTCATCGGGCGAACGTAAGCAAGCATTAGTCACAAACTTTGACAAAGGGCCTGGACAGCAAAGCAAGTAGTAAAGTAAGTGTTTTTCCCAATTCTGTGCTAGATTTCTTATTTGCAATAATACTCTTATATGTGTGTGTGTGTATACATATATATTATATTAAGTCCGGCTTGTTACAGGAGCTACTGAGTTAAGTGCTCTGTGCACACTCAACTGTGATCTGTGCGTTTCATCTGGACAATATTCCTCTTTGACAAATCAAGTGTTGTTAATGCGACCTCCTCCCATCTTGAGTTCATATGCGGTTAACGTCAACACAAAGAGTGCTATTCAATGGCCACTGGAATTATTTTTGATGGAATTATTTGACGCCAATTATTTACATGTTACAACTCATTAATATGAACTGCTCTGCCAAGTGAACCGAAGGTTTAACTTTAGGGATCTTGCACTGTGTTTTGTGTGTTGTTGGCTGCATTCACTACAGTAATTTATGGGCGCAGCCATTGCTGAGTGTGCTATGTCATCATGATGGCTGATCGTACATCCCTAGACCAGCCATACATTAATGATGAAAGGCGACATGACAGAGCTTTGTTCATGACTTTGCAGCAGTGGTGTGACTCACTGCGTTTCATGATAGTCAGTAGGGATGTTGTCTAGATTCTAGAAGGCTACTGTGGGATGGAGGGAAGACATTTGAACTCAGAACTGGTTTATAATTTCACAAATTCACATTCATTGCAGGGAGATCTTAAGGTCTGTTGCTTGATGTGCGACGGGGATAATTCGATGACTAATTGTGTTTCGTGTGTTCGGATTTGGAGTCAGAAACGATGTCCTAACATCATCAAGCGCTATACATTTTTAAATAATATGACGATCATCATTTTCTGGAGGGCGTGAACTTCCGGTCAATATGGTGGATAGGCGGCAGGAACCATTAAAGGCTATGTCTGAAAAGTATCCCTTGTTGCAGTTTCCTCACATTCCAAGTCCGGCTTTGTTGCAGGAGCTACTGAGTTAGTTAAGTGCTCTTGCACACCGTGAGCTGTGTGTTTCATCCCTTTTAAACTTTTAGTCGTATTTCGATTGTTTGCGATGAATGATATCGTATAATATAATGGAGAACAGATGGTTGTGTAGGTACTTTGGTATCCGATAGACGCCATTTTTCGGCATTTCCCGTTGCTAGTCAAAATAGCCAGGATGTCTGTTGCGCATGTCAGTAACTATCCGAATTAACATCGTATGTAAATCGTTTTCCGACGATGTTTAAGGACGCTATTTTACGGAAATTAATTAGCTTTCTCACAATGAGGCTCCTATTCACCGATTTCACAAGTCAAATGCGATAATCGACGATTGCGCCTTGATTTTAAACGCAATTTCTAACTACATACATCGGTTTCATCATATTTTCTTCATAAATAAGGTAAGAGTAAGTTAAATCATATGGATATTTAGATTTAGCGTCCATTTTTACATAAGTGTGTGAAATTTGAAAGTGATCCGTGTTTGGATAATACGGCAGTCACTGAAAATTATGACCATGCTTGCTCCATTGATAAAGCATAGGCGATCAGCGACTATGGCTCACTGTTGAACTTTAATTCATTGCAGAATAAAATCCTGCTTTCCACGACTGAAATAAAAAAGATAACCTGATTCTATAACCACTTCTACATATTTGGGAGAAATTTTAAATTGATCTGTCGGCAGCTATTGAAATTATCGTCATTTGAATGACTACACCATTATCGGAATTTTTCCCATTGACAAGCATGGCGGCGTTCAGCTGGGATCAAAGACTATTTCCACTGTTGAACTTTAATTCATTGCAGAATAAAATTATTAAAATCCTGCTTTCCACGGCTGAAATAAAAAAGCTAACCTGATTCTATAACCACTTCTACATATTTGGGAAAAATTTTTAATTGATCTGTCGGCATCTATTGAAATTATCGGCATTTGAATGACTACACCATTATCGGAAATTTTTCCCATTGACAAGCATGGCGGCGTTCAGCTGGGATCAAAGACTATTTCCACTGTTGAACTTTAATTCATTGCAGAATAAAATTATTAAAATCCTGCTTTCCACGGCTGAATTAAAAAAGCTAACCTGATTCTATAACCACTTCTACATATTTGGGAGAAATTTTAAATTGATCTGTCGGCATCTATTGAAATTATCGGCATTTTAACGACCACACCATATTATCTAATTATCACTTGATTATTCATTATCAGAAATTTCCCCCATGTTTGGGCTATTAAACTACCATCATCATGTGCCTCTAACTCAGACTCCCTGTTTTTTTATAGTTATTATAGCTAGTTATACTTAATTAAAAATGTAGTATTTTCAGATTCCTAATATTAATAAATTAATATATATTCAATATTCCCAATTATTAAATTGAAAGTTGTTTTTTAAAAATAATTTTTGCTACTTTTTACATCAAATAAAAATTTTTTTTTACAACCTCATCATCTCATTTTAATTTTTCATTTCATTGAATCTTCACATTAATTGTAATTATTTTTTTTTAATGTATGGTTTATTTCATTATTATAATTAGATTAAGATATGAGAATGATCATGATCACATGTGCAATTAAATAGAAATAATTATATAACAGTGAATAATTATTATTTTTTTGTTTTCTCACAAGACCTACCTGCCTACCAATTACCATGAGTTGCCATTGAATTCAATGAGTGAAATTAAACTGACTCGGTGTGACTGTAAATCATGATGACTCACACTGAGTCACTCACTTGAATTTCACTCATTGAATTCATTCATTATTCTTTCCTTCCTCATTTGTCTTTCAGCGTTGAGTGGGGATTTCAATCATTATTTTATTTGTACAAGGTACATTAATATTATAATTATTTAATAATTTATTATAATTAAATATGTTGAATCCATAAAGAATGAATGATCATTATGTGAAGTATTGACTAATAACTAATTCCCCCCCCCCCTTTCCACAGTCGAAGAATCATCCAGGTATATACACAAGCTGTGACCAGAGTTTGACTGGAAGGTACCCTTTCTTCCTTTGGTTATGGAAGGCCCCGGTATCACTGAAAACGAATTAAATATATAATTGCTCAACCGCCCGTGCCAGTGGAATCATCCGAATTACGATCTCATCTCCCAAACAAGAAAGGTAGCTGTAGCCGAGTGTGTGTCTCAGCTGTAGACAGGATGACCCAGATTCCATAGAGACTGAATACCACATGCCATTAGTTATAAAATGCCCTTTGTATGTATGTTCCGAATAATATAATTGTGCATTTTGTGGTTTGTAATAAATATAATCGAACAATGGTTATTTTATTTTGTTTGTTTAAACGATCATCCTCTGATGCCCAGATTGCCTCATATTGTGAAGTCTGGATAAATTTTTCTACCTCTGGTAATAAAAATTAAGTTTATTGAACAACTAATGATAACTATCTATTGAAGTGCCTAATTATTTTTTGTGTCATTTTTAATAAAGAAATTTCACAAATATAACTATTGCATCTATGCAGCGTTAATATTGAATTTAACAATTAATATTAACAGTCCTCAGTTTATCGCTCAGATCACAAGATTTGAAAGATCTTTTAATTGTTTTTTTTTTTTTTTTTTTTTTGGCATTATGTCCATTGCTAAATATCTGACAGTTGCTGGAACCTGCTGCATTATTTTTATGTTTTCAATAAATGTCATAAATGCCCTTTGTATGTTCCGTATAATATAATTGTGCATTTTGTGATTTGTAATAAATAAAATTGAACAATGGTTATTTAATAAAATTTGACTTTTTTTCCCCAAATGTGATTTTTGTTTGTTTTTGTTTGTTTGTTTGTTTACACGATCATCCTCTGATGAGCAGATTGCCTCATATTGTAAAGTCTGTTTAAAGTTTTCTACCTATGGTAAAAAAAAAAATAAAGTTTATTGAACAGCTAATGATAAATAGCTATTGAAGTGTCTAATTCACTGATACCTGGTTGGTTTATTTATATATTGTAAACACATATTTTTTTTATGAATTTTAAAAAATAAATTAATAATAAAATTATACTTCTTATACATCTATCTATCTATTGACCTTTCGAGCCGTAACCGGCCCATAGGGCGTAGACCAAGATACACCTTCTCCTATATGAATTTTTGTTCTAGCAGTTTTCTTTTAAATATATTTTATCAAATCTCGCCATCTGTCTCTGTTCTGTGCAAGCAGTTCTATCTCATTGAGGGAGCCGATTCCTGCTGCTCTTGCCTCTCTCATCAATGTTCTTCTCAGTGTCTCCCTGGGTCTTCCTCTTTTTCTTTTACCTGTTGTTTCCCATATGAGGGCTTGCTTTGCTATTCGATTATTATCTCTTCTCATCACATGTCCAACGTATGACCATCGTCTTTTCTTTATTACTGAAGATATTAGTGGTTGATTGGCGATTTCTCTAATTTCCTCGTTTGTTTTGAATTCGTTCCATTCTATACCAAGTATTTTCCTTAGACATTTATTTTCGAATGCGTTCAACTTTGTTTCTATATCTCTTGTTGTTTTCCAGCTTTCACACGCATACGTAAGGGTTGATAGTACATTTGATTTGAATAGCCTAAGTTTTGTGTTTGTGCTAATGAGTTTTGATTTCCACAACTTTTCAAGGCTTCTGAAAGACATTGCTGCTTTAGCCAGTCTGATTCTAATTTCTTTGCTCGTATCCCCTTCTCGATCAATGTGACTTCCAAGATAGATGAAGTGATCGATCTCTTCTACTGGTTTGTTTTCCATGTATATTTTGTCACTTGTTGGAATTAAACTTTTCATGACTTTAGTCTTTTCATGATTGACCTCAAGCCCAATTTTGCTGGCTATTGATGATAGTTCATTTGTGTTTTCCTGCATCGTTTTTATCTGATTGCTGATGAGAACTATGTCATCAGCAAAGTCCAGGTCCTCCAAATGGTCTCCTTGTATCCATTCGATGCCTTTATTACCAGTGCAGCATTTCTTCATTATGAAGTCCATAACAATTCCAAATAACAAGGGCGATAAAATACATCCTTGTTTAACCCCAGTTTCTATTGGGAAACATTCGCTCAGTCCTTCCTCTGTTCGAACTGCACATGTGTAACCATCATACATGTCTTTGATAATATTTATGATTTTTGATGGTAAGCCATATTGCTTCAGAATTTTCCACAAAGAATCTCTATGAATACTATCAAATGCTTTTTTGAAGTCGATGAAGTTAAGTACAAAAGGTTTTTGCTTTTCAATGTGTTCCTCCAATATAAGTCGTAGAGTGAAAATGTGGTCAAGACAGCTTCTCCCTTTTCTAAACCCAGCCTGTTCTTCACGCATTACTGTATCTATTGAATCCTTTATTCTATTTAGGATGATTTTACAGAATAATTTTGAGGCAACTGACAAAAGTGTCACGCCTCTCCAATTGTTACAATCTCTAAGATTGCCCTTTTTTGGGATCTTAACAATGATTCCTTTTTTCCATTTATGAGGCGTCTTCTCTGTTTTCCAAATGATGTTGAACATTTTTTGGAGATGTATTAAATTATGGCTATCAATTGCCTTGAGGATCTCAGCTGTTAACTTATCCTCTCCAGCAGCCTTGTTATTGGTCATTAGCTTTAAGGTGGTTTCTATTTCACTCAAGGTGAAGTCATCTAAATTTACATCTAATTCTGCTGCTGGTGTTTCAGCTTCAAAAATCTATTAAACTGTGAGGTAGTGGACGGTTAAGAATTTCTTTGAAGTGTTCCGCCCAACGGGCTTTTATGTCTGCGCTTGTTGTTAGCATTAATCCAGATTTGTCTAGAATTGGTGTTCCACTGGATGTATAGGTGTTTGTCAGCATCTTTTGTACAGTATAAAGAGTTCTGCTGTCTCCTGTAATTGCAGCTGTCTCTGCTTTCTCTGCCAAGTTGTCTATATAAGCTCTTGTATCTCTTCTTGCCGAACTTTTCACTTTGTTGTCTAATTCTTTGTATGTTGCTTTTGCCAGAACCTTTCCAAGATCTGTCTTTACATTAGTCATGGCTCTCTTCGCTTCTCTTCTTTCTTTGATGTATTTCCATGTGGTGTCTGAGATCCAAGCTCGTTTTTCCATTTTCTTCAGTCCAGCACTTGCTTCTGCTGCTGTCATTAGTATTTTGCTCTGTGAGTCCCACATTTCATTGATATCTAAGTCTATTTCACCAAGTGCTGAATAACAATTACTTAGCTCTATGTTAAACTTTTCCTTTATTGCTTCATCTTTCAGTTTATGACTATCAATTTTATGTGTAATTGACCTCTTCTGTTGGTTTCTAAATTTTAATCTTATTTTCCCAATGCACAGGTTGTGGTCACTATTAACATCAGCACCTCTGTATGCTCTTACATCTATTAATGATGATCTGAATTGTTGTTTAATACATAGGTGGTCAATTTGATTTGATGTTCTATCATCAGGAGATATCCATGTTGTTTTGTGGATATTTTTATGTGGAAATAATGTCCCACCTATAACTAAATTTTCTATTAAACATAATTCTATTAATCTTTCTCCATTCTGACTTGTTGCATTACAGCCTTCTCTCCCCATCACATGTTCCACTCCTGCGTTATCTTGTCCTACTTTGGCGTTGAAGTCTCCCATTACAATTAAAAGATCGTGTTTTGGTATTTTGTTTATAAGTTGTTGCAGTTGGTTATAAAAATCATCCTTAACTTCATCATCAGCTTCGTTAGTAGGCGCATAACATTGAATAATATATATATATTCTTATACATAAAATAACAATAATGATGTGACTTCTTTAGCAGAAAATTAGTATGATTTTTATGTGAATCATAGAAATTTATAATTATTCTTACATAAATTGCAGCATAAATTCTTACATAATTACTGTTATTTTTGACGTAAATTCCTGAAAATTACCGTTACTTTGATATAAATCAATTTAAATGACTTATTTTTGACGCAAATCAAATAAAAAGTATTATTTTTTTATTGTACACCAAATATAATGATTATTTTGAAAATGTACACCAAATGTAATGATAATAATTTTAATTTAATAAAAAAAAAAATTTGGCTTCTTATTTAAAATTTGGCTTTTTTTTTTTGCATGGCCAACCTGGCGCTATGGTTTTTTCTTCTTTGCATCATCATCATTTAACACAGTAATAATTCACTTAAAAAATCGTAACTTTTTTTCTAATTGTCGTACAAACATGATTCAGGTATCATTGTTTTACTCACTTCGAGGGCTATTTAGCTATCCTGGTTTCAATTATTAGAAATTATTTTGAAAAAAAAAACCAAAGTACCTAGGTTGTGTTCACTTTCTGTGCGGTTTCGCCTTATGTCTTTTGGCGTGTGCTGTATGAGTGTCATTATGATGGGGTCTACAGCTACCTTTCATTTGTTTGGGGAAATAAAATAGTAATTCGGGTGATTCCTGGATTCCACTGGCACGGGTGGATTTTAATTATGGATTTTATTAATTCGTTTGCAGTGTTAAGTTACCCGACCGGGGCCTTCCATCATAACTATAACCATATATTATATTATATAATATAACCCCCCCCCCTCTTTATTTTACAACGCCGAACTCACGTACACGGTACTCCACTGCGAACTCAACAAATTCAACACAATATCAATAATAATATCTGAATATCACAATTGTTAGGAACAACGCAAAGTCGCAAACAAACAAAGCTAATAACTAATAATAATTAATAATTATCTAACTAACTTTCAACTTACAGATCCATTGAATTCACTTATGATTTATGTTTGATTACATTCAAGAATCAATGTTACCTTTGCTCTGTTAAGGTCAAGTTCAGACATGGCAAACTTTACTGTACTTTACACTGAGCAAAACTGTTTTTGCAGAGACAGTGAGAAACCATAAACTTTATGAAAACAACACTCTCTGTCTTTCCGGAAGCACGTGAAACTTTTCCAACTGCGATGACGTCCATACATCGAGAATGTACCAGGAAGGAGTTGCTGCGTTTGAACAATAAATATCATGAACCACTTTTTCCAAGCATATGTGTTACCTTTATACTTTTATTTATTGTTGAATAAATATAGAATAAATTTTTAGTAAAAAAAAATTACTTGTTTATTTCATTCTTACTGATCGGGCGGAATTATTTTTGGGGCACCAGAAAAATTAACAATTTGTGTAGGAGATAGACAATTATCTGACCACACATTCTATCAACCTGTCTCCGTAGATACCAAGAAGTATGTGTTAGCACTCGGAAAAATTGACAGACAAACAACAATAGAAAAAAACGAAGAACAATATAACGAGTGCTAACACATACTTCTTTGTTCTATTATTCCCTATTATCGCCTCGGAAGTTCCCCATATAATAATATTTATGTATTATTATTTGTACTCCGTAGATACCGCTGT
Source organism: Megaustenia siamemsis (assembly GCA_032433765.1). Lineage (NCBI taxonomy): Eukaryota > Metazoa > Mollusca > Gastropoda > Stylommatophora > Ariophantidae > Megaustenia > Megaustenia siamemsis. Next base: position 28,497,713 of record JAVIAB010000073.1, on the reverse strand, counting down.
CTCTAATAATATAATGCCTTGGTTCAGAAGACCATTCTTAACGATTCAGGAAGGACAACTTCCTGATATCTCGTCCTTTATGATCCTCCATGATAATGGCTTGGGCAGACCCTCTTTCTACAGCAGCCTAAGATACACAAACACGACTCGCCCGGACAACCTAGTCTAGGGTGACCATTTTTTTAGGGAACAGGCAAATAATTGCAATGCTGCGGTAAAGCTGGTAGCAAGGAGCCAATGGTGGGGTGTGCTAAACACTCCAAGGTATGGTGACAGCTTTACAAATAAAGAACACAACACAATACTGACGTTTCGGCCTGTGGCCTTCTTCAGAATACATGGACAACGACAACAAGCGGTGAAGCACAATTACTACATGTTAGATGATAAAGTGGAGGGCGAGGAAAGTAGGATGCAAAAATAAGAAAAGAGAGAAATGAATTTTACATGATGAGAGGTATGATGGGCGTCAAAATATATAAAATAGAAAAAGAGAGAGAAAAATGTATAATAAATTGTACTTAGCTGAGCTCAGAGCAGGGAGCAGGAAAACTGTAATCCGTGCTGAAACCAGTCGGAATGACTAAATGACTAAAAGCGCAGAGAACGTGTATAGAAAGCAACACGTGACAAAGACAGGTCAGTAAAGAGGGCAAAAAGGATCAAATTTCGGGAAAACCAAAAAGGGGGGGGGGAAAGGGGGCATAGACGAGGATACTCCTGGGACACAACAAGCAATACATATAAATCACTCAACAATGGAAGTGAGAGATCACGCGAGAGGTTAAGAGAAAGAAATAGAATGACACGACAAAGTAGTAAACTAGGCAGTGGGTGAGAGAGATGGACTCTACAGAATGGATGGCCTCGAACTGAACGAGTTGAGAGGTAGGTCAACGAAAGGAAGGATTGGATACTGGAGGAAGAGATACGGTGAGGAAGAATAATAAAGCCGGTATAATGAGAAGGGCGATAGAGGGGTGGTCCGGAGGAAGTTAGTCTATCGGGAGGTAGGGAAGTATTGGAGGAGGAGGTATGGAGAGGAGGGATAAGAAGCAGGTATGTGAAAACTGGATAGGGGGAGAGGCGGTAGGTAAGAAGTGAATGGAAAAAGAGAAAGTCTGGAAGAAGTGGAGCAATAGGGGATGGTGTGCAAGAGGTATGAACCATAGGAGGTAAAGAAGTAGGGAAATGATAGAACAAAGGGGGGAATGAAAGTGGGCATCAGGATAAGGGGGATACTGGAATAGTGGGTATAGATGAGTAGTGACTACAAGTTAATAGAGAGGAGAGGGGTGAGCTAGGAGTAGATCAGCAGAGGGGTGGTAGGAAGGACGAGGGACAATAGAGGTGGGCAGAGAGATCGTACGTACAGTCCAGGTGGAGAGGTGATATAGTGATAAAGAGGTAAAGGACATGAAGATAGTCAGAAGAGAAAAAGGTGTAGGGAGAGGGGGGGGGTTTAGGAGGAAGAAGGCAAGATGGGGGTTACTCAAAGAGGATATGAAAAGCAGGGATGGACGAGGAGTAGAGGACCCAAGAAGAGAAATAGGAAGAGAGGTCCATAGGTAGGAGGATGGAGTCGGAGGCAGGAGGGTCCTCAGAGGGACAGGGATACATTGATGCCACGAGGGGTGAGGCAGCCCCAACGAGCGATCAGACGGTGCTCAAGAGTGAGCCGACTGTGGTGATCAGAGGAGCATGATACTAGGCCAGTTACCAAGACATCAGTCTTACCTCGATGGCCCCTCGAGTTAAAGTGGGCTGCTACAGGAGTGTCCGCTTCTTGGGTGATGTCATTCAAGTGTTCACGGCACCTATCGCCGATTCTGCGACCAGACTGACCGATGTAGGTCAACTTGCATCGCTTACAGATGATGGCATAAATGATGTTCCGCGATGTGCAAGTGAATCCCTCTCTGATCTCGAAAGGACCATTAGGGAAGAGTACAGTGTCGGTCTGGAGAACGTGGTCACAAGTTTTACATACTCTCCGGTTGCAGCGGATAGTGCCTCGATGGCTGAAGTGGTCAGCAGGAAGACGGCCCCTGACAAGAAAGTCTCGGAGGTTCCGGTCACGTCTAAAGGCCACTAGTGGTGGGTCAGGGAAGAGCAGACGAGTAGTAGGGTCAGATCGAAGAATAGGGAGGTAGCGGTGGATGGTCCTAATAGCGGCGTAGTGGTGAGGGTGATGGGTGAGAGCGAGCACTACTCTATCAGAGGGGGGATGAGTAGAGGGGGTAAGAGCAGACTGACGTGAAGTGTGGAGAACTCGACGCAGGCAGGGAGGAGAGCTGATTCAGGATAGAGACGTCGGCGGAAGAAATCAAGCATAAGGTGGGCATTGTGAAGGAAATCTTCGTCGTCTTGGCAAAGGCGACGAAGTCTGAGAAGCTGGGAATAGGGAAGAGAGTTCTTGCAGGATGTAGGATGAGAGGAGTCGTAGCGGAGGAAACTATGGGAGTCAACTACTCCCATAGTTTCCTCCGCTACGACTCCTCTCATCCTACATCCTGCAAGAACTCTCTTCCCTATTCCCAGCTTCTCAGACTTCGTCGCCTTTGCCAAGACGACGAAGATTTCCTTCACAATGCCCACCTTATGCTTGATTTCTTCCGCCGACGTCTCTATCCTGAATCAGCTCTCCTCCCTGCCCTGCGTCGAGTTCTCCACACTTCACGTCAGTCTGCTCTTACCCCCTCTACTCATCCCCCTCTGATAGAGTAGTGCTCGCTCTCACCCATCACCCTCACCACTACGCCGCTATTAGGACCATCCACCGCTACCTCCCTATTCTTCGATCTGACCCTACTACTCGTCTGCTCTTCCCTGACCCACCACTAGTGGCCTTTAGACGTGACCGGAACCTCCGAGACTTTCTTGTCAGGGGCCGTCTTCCTGCTGACCACTTCAGCCATCGAGGCACTATCCGCTGCAACCGGAGAGTATGTAAAACTTGTGACCACGTTCTCCAGACCGACACTGTACTCTTCCCTAATGGTCCTTTCGAGATCAGAGAGGGATTCACTTGCACATCGCGGAACATCATTTATGCCATCATCTGTAAGCGATGCAAGTTGACCTACATCGGTCAGTCTGGTCGCAGAATCGGCGATAGGTGCCGTGAACACTTGAATGACATCACCCAAGAAGCGGACACTCCTGTAGCAGCCCACTTTAACTCGAGGGGCCATCGAGGTAAGACTGATGTCTTGGTAACTGGCCTAGTATCATGCTCCTCTGATCACCACAGTCGGCTCACTCTTGAGCACCGTCTGATCGCTCGTTGGGGCTGCCTCACCCCTCGTGGCATCAATGTATCCCTGTCCCTCTGAGGACCCTCCTGCCTCCGACTCCATCCTCCTACCTATGGACCTCTCTTCCTATTTCTCTTCTTGGGTCCTCTACTCCTCGTCCATCCCTGCTTTTCATATCCTCTTTGAGTAACCCCCATCTTGCCTTCTTCCTCCTAAACCCCCCCCTCTCCCTACACCTTTTTCTCTTCTGACTATCTTCATGTCCTTTACCTCTTTATCACTATATCACCTCTCCACCTGGACTGTACGTACGATCTCTCTGCCCACCTCTATTGTCCCTCGTCCTTCCTACCACCCCTCTGCTGATCTACTCCTAGCTCACCCCTCTCCTCTCTATTAACTTGTAGTCACTACTCATCTATACCCACTATTCCAGTATCCCCCTTATCCTGATGCCCACTTTCATTCCCCCTTTGTTCTATCATTTCCCTACTTCTTTACCTCCTATGGTTCATACCTCTTGCACACCATCCCCTATTGCTCCACTTCTTCCAGACTTTCTCTTTTTCCATTCACTTCTTACCTACCGCCTCTCCCCCTATCCAGTTTTCACATACCTGCTTCTTATCCCTCCTCTCCATACCTCCTCCTCCAATACTTCCCTACCTCCCGATAGACTAACTTCCTCCGGACCACCCCTCTATCGCCCTTCTCATTATACCGGCTTTATTATTCTTCCTCACCGTATCTCTTCCTCCAGTATCCAATCCTTCCTTTCGTTGACCTACCTCTCAACTCGTTCAGTTCGAGGCCATCCATTCTGTAGAGTCCATCTCTCTCACCCACTGCCTAGTTTACTACTTTGTCGTGTCATTCTATTCTTTCTCTTAACCTCTCGCGTGATCTCTCACTTCCATTGTTGAGTGATTTATATGTATTGCTTGTTGTGTCCCAGGAGTATCCTCGTCTATGCCCCCTTTCCCCCCCCCCCCCCTTTTTGGTTTTCCCGAAATTTGATCCTTTTTGCCCTCTTTACTGACCTGTCTTTGTCACGTGTTGCTTTCTATACACGTTCTCTGCGCTTTTAGTCATTTAGTCATTCCGACTGGTTTCAGCACGGATTACAGTTTTCCTGCTCCCTGCTCTGAGCTCAGCTAAGTACAATTTATTATACATTTTTCTCTCTCTTTTTCTATTTTATATATTTTGACGCCCATCATACCTCTCATCATGTAAAATTCATTTCTCTCTTTTCTTATTTTTGCATCCTACTTTCCTCGCCCTCCACTTTATCATCTAACATGTAGTAATTGTGCTTCACCGCTTGTTGTCGTTGTCCATGTATTCTGAAGAAGGCCACAGGCCGAAACGTCAGTATTGTGTTGTGTTCTTTATTTGTAAAGCTGTCACCATACCTTGGAGTGTTTAGCACACCCCACCATTGGCTCCTGACCATTTTTTTCCCATTGTTTCCGGGGACATTTGTCATATTTTTTACATTGTTGAGGATTTTTTTGCTTATTTCTGAGACTGTCCCACAAAATCGGGGACGATCGATATATATATATATCGAATGGAACGAATTCAAAACAAATGAGGAAATTAGAGAAATCGCCAATCAACCACTAATATCTTCAGTAATAAAGAAAAGACGATGGTCATACGTTGGACATGTGATGAGAAGAGATAATAACCGAATAGCAAAGCAAGCCCTCATATGGGAAACAACAGGTAAAAGAAAAAGAGGAAGACCCAGGGAGACACTGAGAAGAACATTGATGAGAGAGGCAAGAGCAGCAGGAGTCGGCTCCCTCAATGAGATAGAACTGCTTGCACAGAACAGAGACAGATGGCGAGATTTGATAAAATATCTTTAAAAGAAAACTGCTAGAACAAAAAATCCATATAGGAGAAGGTGTATCTTGGTCTACGCCCTATGGGCCGGTTACGGCTCGAAAGGTCAATATATATATATATATATATATATATATATATATATATATATATATATATATATATGTGTATATATATATATATATATATATATATATATATGTGGGTGGGTGGGTGTGTGACTGTGTGTGCGCAAGAGATTTTGTAGATGCAAAAAAAAGATAACTTTAAATTTCATAATAACTGTTCATTTGCTGTTTGATTTTATTTGTATTAATATTCACGGTACTTATGCGATACACGCACTTAATGACATTACAATAACTAGTTGTGTTTCTCTATAAAAAAAAAATTTTTAAATAAAAAAAATGTAAACAACATATAGATATCAATTGCAGTATTAAAGTAATGTTTACAGTACCTTATTTATACTGAAGAGGTTGTTGCCTCGGCGTGGTACTTGTTTTTTAAGTGTATCTTTCTAAAGATCTCATGATTTGAAGCAAATTTTTCACTGAAGCTTTCACACGATAAATTAATGTTAGTTTTTACTGTTGGCGAGGTACTTTGGCGGGAGATGTCCGGAAAGGCAGGGGTGGGGGAGAGAGAGTGTCTGCTTTTTTTTAAATTAAACCCATCCCAATAGAAGTGAGTGGTGGGAATAAAAGTGACGTAGCACCGCGCTTCAAGAGTTCAAAGAGCTATCTCCGACAACGCGTCCAAGTCTTCTCTTTTATCTTCTTGCTAATGCCGCTCAGTCTTGGATAAAGAAACACAACTCAGTAACGTCCTGGGTCCTAGTGATTACTTTAAAAGATGGCCGATTCCGTGTATGAACATTTACTTATTCTCTTAAATCGGGGACAAATTTCTTTCGGGGACAACTTCTACATTCCGGGGACTGTCCCCGGAAATCGGGGACGAATGGTCACCCTAACCTAGTCTCTTCTATCTCCTGTCTCACAGTACACATTTCTGACTTCTTTGACAGTGTTTTACAACCCATAGCCATGAACCTCCCTTCATAAGTTACAGACACCAACGACGCTATGAACATCTTTGCCTCCATCACCCTTTCCCCTGACCACAACTACCGCCTCTCTGTAATAGATTGTACACCTCCATTCCCCACATCGACGACATTTGAGCTCTCCAATTTTTTCCTTGATAAGAGAAGCCAACCTTCTAACGCAACTGACGTCCTCCTCCGTCTAGCGGAACTAGTTCTTAAACTCAACTCTAGAGTTCGATGGAAACTTCTTCACCTAGATTAGTGGTGTGGCGATGGGCACCAAAATGGGCCCTAGCTACGTTTGTCTTTTCATGGGCTCATCATCAAGTACCGGACCTGCTGGCGTAGGTGATCATGTCTCTCTATAACTTTCGATCTCGGCAGCTATTTATCATTTCTGTTGTTGACCTTCTGCCAAGCCATTCTCTTAAGCTGCCTGTTATTTTTTCTCTTTGCTTCCCTCTATCTCTTCGTTCCTCAATTTTTTCCAGTTGTTACAATATATTCCAGTTGTTCTCTTCTGGCCAAAACATGGCCAAAAAAATGATGATTGTTTCTTCCTAATATTGGAAATTAGCTCTCTTTTTGCTTTGACCTCTCTCAGAACATCTTCATTACTCTTCTTAGCTGTCCATGGTACTCTCAACATTCTTCTGTAAAACCACATTTCTACAGACTCCAGTGATTTTCTTGTCTGTTGTCCTATTGTCCATGATTCGCATCCATATGTTAAGACAGGCTCTACGTAACATTTAAGAACTCTTTTTCTTGTTTCTATTGTCAAAAATGGATTGCATAGTATCTTCCTCATTTTTTGGAAAGCTGCTTTTGCCTGAGCCATTCTGCATCTCACCTCTTTTGTACATCTTCCGTCTGAGGTTAACAAAGTTCCCAAATATTTAAATTCATTTACCTATTTTAATATTGTTCCACTTGTCTTTATTTTGCACTGAGGTGATGCCTTTTTCTTTGTTGTTACCATTACCTCTGTCTTTTTGTTATTAAGGCTGAGTCCTTTATTTTTGTTTTCTTTCACTATAATGTCCAACATTTCTTGTAACTCATTTTCACTCTTAGCGATTAAGACTGTATCATCAGCATACCTTAGATTATTTATATTATGACCTCCAATTGTTATTCCAGGCATGCCCCTTATGGATCTTAAAATAATCTCACTAAATATTAAACAAATCTGGTGACAGCACACAACCTTGTCTAACATCCTGTTTTATTCGTTGAAACATTCCCAATTGGTTTCCAGTTCTTATGACCGCTGTTTGTTGCCAGTACATGTTCTTTATTATTCTTAGATCTTTGTTGTCTACGTTTATGCTTTCTAAAATTTTGATTATTTCTTGGTGCTTTACTTTGTCAAATGCCTTGGTGTAATCTATGAAACATGGGTATAGATCTGTTTTCACCTTTATGGCTCTTTCTACCAAAGATCTTATGATATAAATGGCATTGCTTGTTCCTTTATCTCTAACAAAACCACACTGTTCATCGCTAATTTCTGGACTGATTTTGTTTCGCACTCTTCGCATGATGATTCTTAGTAATATCTTAGTCATATGACTCATAAGGCTTATTGTGCGAAGACCATCGTATTCAATCGCACCCGATTTCTTTGGTAGGGCTATGATTATTGATTTGAGCATGTCGTCTGGTATATATCCGCTGTTGTAGATATCATTCAATATTTTTGTTCTTATTACTATTCCAAAATCACCCATGGCTTCAATCTCTTCTTTAGTTATATTATCTGGTCCAGGAGCTTTGCCTGTTTTCATATTGCGCAAGGCGTCTTCCACTACTTCTCTGAGTATTTCTGGTCCTTCTCCATTATCCTTAATATTTACTTCCATTCGTTCATCATTATAACGATCTTTAATGTATTCTGTCCATCGTTCCCTTATGTTTTCTTGATCAATCAACAGTTCTCCTTCCTGTGATCTTAGACATCCAGTTTTTGATTGCGTTTTTCTTTCTGTTAATTCCTCAATTTGTTTGTATATAGCTTTAGCATCTCCTTTTTGTTGCATTTCAATCTCTTTGCATCTCTCTTTTAGCCATGCTTCTTTTGCTTCATTGCATTTTACTACAATTTCTTTATTTAATCTCTTATACTCATTTTTATTTTCTTTATTTCTTCTTCTTGTTAGCTGCAAATGTCATCTGCCATCCATTTCTTTCTTGAATTTGTCCTCACTGGTGGTATGAACTCCTTTGATGTTTGTTGCATTGACTCTTTTAGCATTTCTCACTGTTCATCAATGCTTTGTATCTTCTCTATTGCATTGTACCGGTTCTGAATTGTGATTTTATATCTGTCTTGCAGCTTCTTGTCTGATTTTAGTAAATCTAAATTTAACTTGATGTTAACTGAGGCTCGTTTTATTGTTTTTAATTTTACTCTAAGCTTTCCCACAACTGGTACATGATCACTATTGCAATCTGCCCCTGGTCTAGTTTTCACACACACCAGACTGTTTCTAGATCTTTTGCTTATCATTATATAATCAATTTGATTACGTGCGTTGTTCCCTGGGCTTTTCCATGTCCACAGACGTCTTGGATGTTGCTTAAACCAGGTGTTGCCTATCATCATGTTGTGTGTTCTTGCCCAGTCAATAAGTTTCTCACCTCTTTCATTACTCTCGCCTAAGCCATAATGACCACTTACTTCCTCAACTCTTTCCTTTCCTACTTTTGCGTTAAAATCCCCTAGAACTATGGTGTTTTCATGTGGTTTGCATTTTTGAAGTGCCTCATTTAACTCGTTTTAAAATTTAGCAATTGTTTGGGCTACATGGGGTATAAGATCATCCACACCTACCAGTGCTATCTTCCTCTTATATACATTAGGTATAATGATGACTGCATCGGTCTGACTGAACTTTCCGAGGAGAAAATATCCATATTCATCGAGCATGTTGGACATATTCACCACTCGATCCATATCACTTCCCACATTTCCATCTGCCGTCTCACTCCTAGATATTTTAGTTTCCTTAGATGCCTCTGGTCTACTAACTTCGGTCTTCTACAAACCTACTGACTCCCATTGTTTCCTCCCCTACAACTCTCCTCACCCGATATCTTGCAAGAACTCTCTTCCCTATTCGCGGGTAACCAGGGTTCGTCGCCTTAATCAGGACGCTGAAGATTTCATATATAATGCCCACCTGATACTTGACTCCTTCAGCCGACTCCTCTATCCCGAATCAGCGCTCCTTCCTGCTCACCGACAGGTTCTCCTCATCTCACGCCAGGCTGCTCTCACACCCTCTACCCGTCCACCCTCTGACAGGGTAGTACTTGCTATCACCCTCAACACTACGTGATGATCAGAATCATTTACCGATATCTCCCCATTCTTCGCTCCAACTTCACCATTCGTCTACTCTTTCCCGACCCCACCCCATTTTTCCCACCATTAGTTGCCTTTAAGCGTGATCGCAATCTCCGTGATATGCTTGTCAGGAGCCACCTTCCTGTCTTCCCCTTTAGCCATCGGGGAACGATCCGCTGCAATGTATGTAAAACTTGTAACCACGTTCTCCGGACAGATACGGTTCTCTTCCCCAATTGTTCTTTTGAGATCAGAGAGGGATTCTCTTGTACATCACGGAGCATTATCTAGACCATCATATGTAAGATATATAAGTTGACCTACATAGACGAATCAGGACAACGTCAATAGGAAGGATGCCATGAACATCTTTATGACATCACTCGAAATGCAAGCATCCCAATAGCATCACACTTCAATTCTTAGGGCCATCGGGGTAAAGCGAATGTCCTAGTTACCGGCCTAGTGTCATGAACTTCTAACAGCCGCAGCCGATTCACTTTAAAGAATCGTCTGATCTCCCGTATTGTGTTCCTCACCCCACGGGGCATTAATGTATCCCTTTCTCACGGGCAACCCCTCTCTCCTCCACTTTTTCTCCTCTTTTCCATCTTTCACTCCCTTCTCCCCTCCGTCTCTCCCCCGGCTCTAATCTATCTTTCTCCCTCTTCCCGCTCTAGTTTTGGCCCCCTACAATCTGACGTGGTCTCCTCGGTCGATTTTCTGGGTCTGTATGTCATGCCTCACTTATCGCTTAGGTGTCTGAGGAATCGCTTGGGTGTCTGGCTGGTTTGTTGGCTTTCACACTCTTCATATATCTCTAGCTAATATTTGTCCCCTATTACACCTAATTTATCGCTAGGTAACTGGGAAAATGTCCAGTTGGTCTGTTGGCTTTCACAATCCTCATGTATCTCTAGTCATTACTTGTGTCATGGTTGACTGCAGAACAATTATTTCAACTTTTTGGTATTTTGTCTGACCTCCGGTCCAATTACATGACTGGTTGCCTAGCAAGCCCTTTCACTTGCATTTGACAAGTCATTTTTGCTGTGAGCGGTCGGATTTTGCCAATTAGTTAAAAGTCTCATTTTTTATATATATTTTAACATTCATATTCTCACATATTATCTATACTGCAACATGTAGCACATCTCTCTCGTTTCATCAATTCATCTTTTATCCTTTTGTTTACTCCTTGACTTACCTGTCCCGATCATCCTAGATGTAGTAGAATGTATTTGCTTCATCGTTTGTTGTTGTTCTCGTTTTCTGAAGAAGGTCGCATGTAGGCCGAAACGTGAGTATTTTGTTGTGTTCCTTTTGAGTAAAGCTATCATCATACCTTGTAGGAGTGTACGTTACACCCCACCACTGTTTCCTTGCTACCAGCTTTATCACAGCACTGCAATTATTTGCCTGTTCCCAAGAGTGGAAAAAGTTACTTATGATAGAAAATTGGTTATCTAAATATGGAATATGGCGATAGTGACCAGATATACTGATGGCACAAATTTCCTTTCAAACATTGCTAATGGACTAAAATAGATAATTGAATGTTAAAAATAAACACAGTTGAGAGCAAAACATTTATCTAAATATACAGAGAAAAAAAAGATAGGCTTAATGTCAATTAAAGCAATAGGCCAACCCAAAATTACCATTAATATTGAAGAACTAGTTAAGACGGATAGCCAGTATAACGTAACTAACATATGCAACAGAGATGGAAAAAATATTTCGAAGACCTTTTGAACATAGCACCAACCGCAAATAACACAATAAAAACCACACAAGAATGCACAAACACTGAACCCAACATCATGAAAGAGGAAATCGAAGAAGTAATCAAATATGCACCAAGAAATAAAGTACCAGGGATAGGTAACATAACAGTAGAAATAATAGCAGCAGCAGAGGAGAAACAGGAGTTATGTGGCTGCACCGAATATTCAATGCAGGATGGCACCAACAACAAGCATCAGAAGATGGCAACAGGCAAAGAAAAGTACCAAGAGAGACTGTAGTCAATATTGAGGTATATCGCTTCTCAGCCGTTTAGGAAAATTATACACCAACATTATGAAAACATTGATGAGGTCAATAACAGAATGACAGTTAAACGATTCTCAAATGTTGTTCAGAAAAAAAACACCAAAAAAAAACAAGACAATGTACTGACGCTCTATTCACCCTAAAACAGCTAGCAGAAAATACGACAGAACACAATCAAAATTTGAACATAGCTTTTTCATTGACCAGGAAAAAGCATTAGACAGAGTAAACAGAGAACAAATATGGGGGATACTAATAACATATATGGAGTAAGCCAACAATCTAACCAATCTAATTAAAAGTCTCTACATCAACAGCAGATGCACGGTCGAATAGAGTACAATTAGATGTTCGAATAGTGAGGACAGGTTGAACTTGAGTAGTAGTTTCTATGAAATATTCATTCACACACTAAGGTTAAGTAGAGAACTTGATATTTTTAAAATATCATGTAATGTTTAATAATAAAATATAACAAAGAGAACTCTACACCTATTGATATAAAAAGAGGAGCAAGACAGGGATGCATCCTATCACCAAGCTTGTTCAATCTATACACTGAGCAGATCTTTAAAAACATCATAGAGAAGCCAGGCCTACAAATTAATGGAAAGATAATCAATAACCTAAGATGTGTTGATGATACTGTACTACTAGCAGAAAATCCTAAAGATCTATAATTACTTAATGAAATAAACATGACTAGCAAAAAATATGGACTAGATATGAATATAAAAAAGACTAAAACTATGATCATAAACAAAGAAAATACTCAAAACCCACAAGTGGATATCAAAATTGAAGGAATAGACCTGGAGACAGTTCAGAACTACAACTACCTTGGACATATAACCAGTGATGGAAAATGTACAACTGAAATAAACAAATAAATAGGAATGACAAAAAGTAATTTTAATGTCATGAAGAACATACTAACATCAAAACAAATAACACCAGGGCTAAAACTAATAATAACAAAATGTTACATCTTCTCAATATTCCTATATGGTGCAGAAACATGGACATTAGACAAGAAAACATAACAGAGAATTGAAGTCTTTGAAATGTGGATATATAGAAGAATTGGTAGAATTGAATGGAAGGAAAAGAAAACAAACGATGAAGTCTTAAAACAACTAAAAATGAAAAGACAACTACTAAGCACAATTTAAACAAGACAAATGCGATTTTTGGACCATGTTAAAAGCCACAACAGCCTACTAAAAGTAATCCTGGAGGGGAAAATACAAGGTAAAAGAGGCAGAGGCAGACCAAGACTAACATGAACGAGTAACATCAAAAGATGGACAAATCAGCCTATGACAACGTGCACCATCAAAGCAAGAGACAGAGCAGAATGGCGCTCCATGGTAGCCAACCTTCATTGCGGAGAAGGCACTCGATGATGATGATGATGGTCTGAGCTATTCTGCTTTTTATCTCTGTGGTGCATCTTCCATCTGATGTTATTATTGTGCCCTAGTATTTGATGCTCTGCACTTGTTTCAGATGTGTTTATTTTTATGCTGCATGATGGTGATGATTGTTTCTTTGATATGACCATTACTTCTGTATTCTTACTATTCAGACTTAAACCTTTCTTGTTGCTTTCTTTTACAATTATGTCTATTATTTTTTGTAGTTCATTCTCTGTCTCTGCTATTAAGACTATCCGCATATCGCGAATTGTTTATGTTGTGACCGTTGACTTCAATTCCTTTTATATCTACTGTTGATATCTAAATTTTTTTGCTGTAAAGTGAAAACAAAACCGGCGATACAACACAGCCTTGTCTGACTCCTTGTTTTATATATTAGAACTGTCCTGTTTGGTTGTTAATTCTTATGGCTGTTTGTTGCCAGTACATGTTTTTATATGATTCGCAGATCCTTGCCATTAATGTTTAATTTCTCCAGCATATTATTTCCACATGCTTTACTTTGTCAAATGCTTTTGTGTAGTCTATAAAGCACATATATATATCTTTCTTTACCTCTCTAGCTCTTTCTATCAATGTCCTCAGGAAGTATATTGCATTATGGTGCCTTTTCCTTCCACAAATCCACATTGTTCCTCACTTAATTTCTGGTTGTATTTTGTTTATTACACGTCTCATCATGATTATCATCATATGTTTTAGGTGAGGTAAAAACTCCTTATTATCCTTATTTTTCACAATATCCGATGTTGTATGCAAATGCTTTTGAGTAAATAAAGCATGTAAACAGATTTATGTTGTTTTTTCTACATTTTCCACTTATGCTTCACGTATTAAATATATGGTGTCTTGTTCCACTGGCTGTGCGAAAACTAGCTTCAACTATGTTGATTTCATAATGTAACAGTGCAACTCACCATAGTTAGGTCACGATCTAAACAATTCCTTGTTTAATAATCCTGCACTTTGCAATAAGTTGCACAGCTTCTATAAGACCAATTTTCCATGATTGTTTAGCCTGGTGGAAAAAGTGTTAAATTATTTTATTTATTGGTTTGTTTGATAAAGAAGATTGCACCAATGTTATATGAAAAACTTACCAAAAGAATAAAAGAAAAGAAAACACAAGCTGAGAATTCAATCTACATAATTTATTCTGAAAACTGTACTGCATTTTATTTCTATTGTGCATTTAAGAGGTAAGGAAAATAAAAATAAAATACTTGCAAGGAAAACACAACAAAGATCAAACACAAAATCTACTGTGGACATTTACACTACTATCAAACACCATACTCAAATTACATTCCCAGCTGTGTTCGCATATATCACAATCATAACACAATGAATTCACAAAAACACAAGCATAACTAATTATTCAATCATTTATCACCCAGACACATTAATTATCTCTGCAAAATTTTGACAAGAACAGTTATAAGTGAACAAGCCAGCTAAAAAAAAGTCTAAAAAAAAAAAAAACCAAAGTTACTGCAAAAGATGAAGCTTTCCTATATAACTGCAAAATTGGTTGCCAATAAACAACATTGGAAAACAATTTGTTTGTATATTGGTATATTTCAAGCTTCTCTAACTCTGATAATAAAGGATCAACATATACAAAGAATGTTGCAAGGTCTTTCACAAAGTATAATACATAATCTCATGAGGCAAATCTCATTAATACAGCCACCATGCATGCTGGAAGTTCTTGTAATAAATAAACAACAGAAATATACAGCTCTGGTCACACACTGAACAAGCACAGTGTAAACAGAGGGAAGAGAATTTTATACTAGTTCATTAACATTGTTCACCCAAACAAAGGTTATTATAATGATCAATATCAGTTTACAATTTTCAATATCAATATTATTTGTTTCCAGTCTGTTTAATTTTCTTTCTTTTTGAGTTTGTTTGACAATTACTCCTCTTGTCATCTGCCTTTAAAATAGCTTCAAGCAGGCACAGTTCCAATGTATTGTGGTCTACAGTAAGGTGAAGTCTATTTTTCAGTCCAACACATCTAACTTTATCATGGTTCCTCCTCCTCCTTAAAGTACCCCTGTCACGCTAAGTGGCGTCTGAAAAACATACCACCTTAAATGTTTTTCTGCATAAACTTTCACATGTCAACTTGTACATGTTTCAAGAATATCATAACCAACCTGATAACTTCATATTTTTTTGCCTTCTTTGAAATGCTAAAGAGCTTTCCATTTGCTTCAGGTGATGCTTTGTTTTGTGATACACATTCTATTAGTTTGGATTTATGAGAAATGTGTTTTCATATCACAGACTGCTGCTAGTCATTTAGATGCTGCAAGTCAACAGTTTTTATAATGGTTTTCACACACTTCAGTACTGAATTAGTTAGCAGAGTTGATCTTATTGCACTCATGGCTACCAAAAAAGTACTCTCTAATTAAAAAAAAACTATCTTTAGAGCATTTTCCCATTTACAGGGTCTGCCATGAGGAACTGTAGGACGGGGAAAATAGCCACTTGTCCAGTGCAGTCGCCGCAAGGTGTTCGGGTCTGAGTTTTTATTTCACTCCCAAAATAAAAACTTTTGACCCTACCAGGATTTGAACCCGCACTCTCCTTTCTAATAGTTTGATCAATTTGTTATTATTCCTCCATTTCAGTTTGTTTCAAAACAACCTGGTAGGGTACATATTTTCACTCTACACATTTGAGAGATTTCAAATACTTACTCTTTCATAGAGAAACTGTATTCTAAAGATTAATAATTTGAACAAAAGAATCTTTTAAACATTCAAAATATGTTCACACATTAAAAATATATTAATTTCAACTGTTAGCATAATTCTTAATGCATATTACTGCATGAGTTATAAATACTTTTGCAATTTTCAAAATCTATTTGATCAATTTGCAATTGCTACAAAGCATTAGCAATAATTTTTGTCTCAAACCAAGCAATTAAAGGACAAATGATTCCAAAATTTAAAAAAATATATAACTCATTGTTTTCATGTTTTCGTTGCTGGTAAAAGAAAAAAAATATTTTTGCTGCCAACACAATTACTAACTAATAAGCTGTCTACAGGGTATATGTGGCACGATTTCTAAAATTATGCTGTCTAAATCTGTGACAAGAAATAAAAAAAAAATAACACACACATACATACATATATATATATATATATATATATATATATATATATATATATATCTATCTATTGACCTTTCGAGCCGTAACCGGCCCATAGGGCGTAGACCAAGATACACCTTCTCCTATATGAATTTTTGTTCTAGCAGTTTTCTTTTAAAGATATTTTATCAAATCTCGCCATCTGTCTCTGTTCTGTGCAAGCAGTTCTATCTCATTGAGGGAGCCGATTCCTGCTGCTCTTGCCTCTCTCATCAATGTTCTTCTCAGTGTCTCCCTGGGTCTTCCTCTTTTTCTTTTACTGTTGTTTCCCATATGAGGGCTTGCTTTGCTATTCGATTATTATCTCTTCTCATCACATGTCCAACGTATGACCATCGTCTTTTCTTTATTACTGAAGATATTAGTGGTTGATTGGCGATTTCTCTAATTTCCTCGTTTGTTTTGAATTCGTTCCATTCTATACCAAGTATTTTCCTTAGACATTTATTTTCGAATGCGTTCAACTTTGTTTCTATATCTCTTGTTGTTTTCCAGCTTTCACACGCATACGTAAGGGTTGATAGTACATTTGATTTGAATAGCCTAAGTTTTGTGTTTGTGCTAATGAGTTTTGATTTCCACAACTTTTCAAGGCTTCTGAAAGACATTGCTGCTTTAGCCAGTCTGATATATATATATATATATATATATATATGTGTGTGTGGTCAGTGTAGTTCTTTCTAGTATGTACATTTTAAATCAATGCATAATAACATGGGCAAAAAGAAAACTGAGTATCAACAATGTTAGTGCTGTCAAGCAAAAATATAACACAAATATGTGACAATTAATAAAAGAGTATGAAAAAAAAAAGGTTAAATTTCTTTGGGAAAAAAAAAAGTCAAAATTCTCACACAGGCATACTAAATACACAGGAAAACCTGTCATAGAATATTTTCTATTTCAGCAAATTTTATAATGTTGCTTTTCTCAACAACAAAATATTATGAGTTATGTGCAGCTTTAACATTTGACTTATTTCTTTGAAACAAAATACTGTAGAAAGAACATTTATAGAAAAAAAAAACTACGTTAAACCTGGTCAGATCATAAATGTGTATGTGAAAGCTGTGTTAAACAATAATACTTAAAATGAATTAATGATGACAATGAGATAGAAGAATCTAGATTAAAAATAAAGAATGGTACATTATTTTTCTAATTCAATTGAAATACAATTGTTTATTTAAAGATTTAATGCTCATGAAATAAAATGCACCCATCAGGTCACATATTCTGTTTGCGTAAAATGGTCTGTGTGTTTTGTTGATCTTATAAGCTGAGCCATAACTTCCTGCTGGATCAATCTGACCCAACAAAAAAAGTAAAAGATTTGTAAAAAAATATCAAACAAATTCTATTTTAATCCAAATCTACTAATAGCCTGAAATTTATTTATGTTTTTATTTTTTCTTATGGGAGGCCTACTTATGTTAAACATTAAATATGTATCTGTAAATATTTCATTACAATTGTAGATTAGTATATTCATCACTGCACATTTCAAAATATAAAACATGATCTTACTATAAAATCATAGTAAATGATATGATGTGAAATAACATAAAAGCACATAAACCTTTAAATTTACTTATCTCATAAAAAATGTTTGCTGTGTGTGTATTCCAAGAGTTATTGAAGTAAATCTTTCTCTCAGTTCACATATTAAGTTTGAAGCAATAACTCAAAGCAGTAAAAAGAAAAGTATATGCATAAAATTCAACTACAGCAAAATATGCTATAAAAAAGTGAAGATAGATTAGTCATATACTAACAAAATATAAATATAAATATATTCAAACATGACTTTGACTGATACCCACAGAGAAAAAGAGTTATGTTCATAAAATAAACCTTAATATGTAAAATCAACTGGCTTTATTTGTAAAAATAAATGCAACCCAAAATAAAGATAGCTAGCAAGCAACAATTTCTGTTCTCCAGTCAAATGAAAACAGAACTAGCAATAATTTCTGTCTTATCTTCCAATGAATTAAAACATATTCTAAATCTTGTTATATTTATCTCTTCAGTTGAAGAAAAAGGACAAAAGCTCATGAAGGATAGGTGCACTAAAGAAATAGATGTTTGAGAGTTTTTTTTCCGTGAGTATATAGTACTCACTGAAGCATAATGAAGTACAAAATGTTACTTCTTGTTATTAATTTAGCATACTTGCTTGGTTATTTGAACTTTCAATTTTTTTTTTAATGGGTACCTATCTCCTATTTCTCAATTTGGTGTAGCAAAAAATAGAAAGTGATAGAAAGTTTGTGCCTAAGATTATGTCGATGAGTGCATTGTCAACTAAATAGAGGATATCCTTTTCATGTCACTCTCATAACAATAAGTCTTCTGTTTCTTCTAATCTGCTATAATGTATGCATTTATGGTCTCAAGCTGTTTACATTTTCAGCACTTAGAAGACAATATGTGCTTATAGATATATCATTTAGAGCACACAATACAATTATTTCTTCTTCTGCTGCAGCCATGGCTCATTCAAACTGGGATTCCAGGCTCACTTATGAAGGTTGCTGTCTGTTTCAGTGATTTGTGTGCCTCGTAGAGTTTCTTATTCCAAGGAGATGGGTGGGGGTCACATTAACCTCCTCAGGTCTGTGTACTAAGGGCAATCCTGTAGAATGTGTGTACACTTACTTATTTAAGAGCAGATCATTTTAAAAGTCTATTTTTTTCTGACATAAAGTGTGTCATAAGTTGTTGAACCATCATTACACCCAGTCACTTTTCCTCATTATTGAACAAACTTTCAGTGGGGTCGATGGGCATCAACTCACAAGCCGCTGGATCCATATCAATAACAAAACATCAAAAATAAATTGTAACAAATTTCCAACATGAGTAGTCTCTGTACCCAAAAAAATAATGTAACCTTTGTATTATTGCTCTGGACCTGGTAATTTTTTTTTTTACTATCATACACTTGTGTTTCATTAAGAATTGTACTTTAGCATCAGTCTGATCAGAAATTAGACCAGTTTCATAAGAATATAACCTACCTACCTTTACCTAGTTGTTTTTTTTTTAAACCTCCACTTGCATTTCTGACTGTTTTGCTTGCTATCTTCCATAAAAGTAGAAAAAAAAGGTAATTGGAACTGTTCCCCAAACAAGCAATTATAACATTTTAGTATATGGAAATGAATAGTTTACACTATAACACTACAAATATTTCATTGTTTAATTAGTACTTAGTTCTTAGTATTAAGTCAATATATAATTTCCTTTGTGTGTAAAGAAACATTAACATACATGTGTATAAGTAATATTAACTGACTGTCATCGTAACAAGAAAGAGATATAAACTCAGTTGACCTAACAATAGAAAGTCATCGCCATTAGTCCTGCGATATACATTTTCTAATCCTCCTAACAACTGCAGCCTCGGTAACTGAGTGTGCTTGCTTCCTGATCAGAAGAGTCCGAGTTCGATCCTCAGAAGTGACTGATTTTTTTTTTTACCAATAAAGCTGCAGGGTTCACCCAGCCTCTAAAAAAATGGGTACTAGAGATTTTTCCTGGAAGTAAAGGTGGCCTGCGTGATACTGATCACATTGATGTAAAATTGTGCTGTGGTCATGGAAAAACATGGTCACTAACACCATATTCCTCATACGCCAAGCAAGGCATGGAGGGAACCTTTACCCACCCAACAACTAGATGAAACAACCAAAACCTTGATAAAAAACCTGAACTCAAAATGTCCCGGAATACAAAACTCTTATTAAGTCAAATTTTAAACTATGCAGTAATTTGGCACATACAATAAAAAATGTAATGTACAGGATTAACAGATGTGATATGTCAACCATGTGAAGGTCTTAAATAAACATTTGAACATAATGGCAATCACTGTTATTGTTCAATACATCTTAAATTGTCAACAAAATGTTAAAATATATGAAGGCGCAAGCAAAATAACATGCAGAATGTATGTGGGGATAAAATTGAATGTTAAGGTTTAGTTAGTAAAAGTTGAGTCTGTTTAAAATTGTAAATAAAAGATTTCCAAAATTATTAGATGAGGTGCATTAGAGGAGAAATTTTTTGGCAGAATTGAAACCTCGATACAGACAGCTGACTCCATAAGAGAATATGGAATCCATGTCTAATTGAACTCATCATTTCAGAAGATGATGATAATCATAGTAAATGGAGTTGTGATTTTTGTTGGAAAATTGT
The DNA here is from genome assembly GCA_032433765.1 of Megaustenia siamemsis. Classification (NCBI taxonomy): domain Eukaryota; kingdom Metazoa; phylum Mollusca; class Gastropoda; order Stylommatophora; family Ariophantidae; genus Megaustenia; species Megaustenia siamemsis. The sequence goes on along the minus strand of JAVIAB010000073.1, from coordinate 28,477,321 downwards.
CTGTGAGCAAAATATTGTAAACAAACATTATCACTGACATGATGGGCCACATGATTAAATCCCTTTACAATCCATTCAGGTAACTCTTATTTGACATTTAAAAACCAGATACTATTTGTTTTTAAATTCCCTCTTTTATTTCACGAGGACAGACCAGTGAAGTTTAGGATACTTGCACTTCATATGGAGCACCAGGATTGAAAACATATCCTCCCAGTTGCCCCAGTAAAGGGGGGGGGAAGGGGCAGGAAGAATACTTGGGTCTGGGAATGAAAGACATTCAAGAAGACAGAACTGGATCACATTTCCTTAAAGATGTTCCCAAGGGAGGTGAAGGCCTGTGCTCCATTTCTCCATGGCAGTGACAATGCTAAGAGATACCTTTACTCTTTTTTTTCTTTCTGAACCTTTATCTTTGTCACATCATGCAAGATGTTTCCATTCTGCTTTCTTCTATTTCCCACAATATTTTTATTGTTAAGAGCTTCCCAGTCCTTTTATAACAGTAAAGTGACTGATGAATTATTCTGCCTTATTTTTTTTCTCACTCTAGATGTTGATGATCTCTTAATAATGTTTTCTTGCAATATTTCTTCATTTAATTGCAGCAATCCATGACAAGCATAGCATTAGTTTCAGAAACTACAACTTAATTTTGCTACAAGTGATTTTTCCAGATTTGTTCTCCACTGTCCACAATTTGCATCACTAAAGCAATATTTTAGAGCCAAAACACCATGACTTAATAGTCTGCTATGCAGGTATTCAACTCTACGGAAGATACTTGTTTTAATAGGAAAATACAGATATACAATTTATTCCCGAGTTATGTCCGTAACCCTAAGCTATAGTCATGAGTACACACATGCATGAAAGACATCGCCAATGAACGCCACTTTATTAGGTAGCTAAGTTAGCTGTGTGCTCTAGCATTTGGTTCTCGTGGCAAGGCACTGTGTACAAGAATATGGGTTCAGTCCTGCTTCGGACCATCTATTGTTCTTTGTTTTTTTCTGCAGTTGATTATTTGTGTAACTTTGTTTCCAAGTCCTGTAAACATACCTCTTCCCCTGAAATAATTCACCTTGACTTAATAGATTGATATAATATGCCCATAAATTAACAAAATACACAACAGAAGGTTCAACTAGGCTTATGCTCATTGAACACTATGGTAGCACGGCTATAGTTTCTTCTTGAGTGGCAGATATATTTAAAAATGTAATAATTCCAATAGAACTATTATCAAAAAGTTACCAGATAAATTCAAATAAAGTAACAGCTAGAATCATATTAAAATAGATTCTTTAAAAGTAGTATGGGCAGGTAATAGTATTTTGTAAATGTCAGAAGACTAAGAGAAAACATTTATTCAGGCCTAGATTACAAACTGCTACTGAACTAACTCATTAGCAGAACTGAGACCACTTCATTCCAGCCAGATGAATATGCTCTGTTTCATTCAGCAGATGACTAAATGTATGTGCTGTATACTGTATTTAATGTTTGTCTTCGTATACTAAATGTGCATGTTAGTCCTCTCAAGTTTCCCTCACTAATGTTTGTACACTTGATTAAAATTTATTTGAAAAAGTATGTCAATTTCTTATTCTTAGATTTCCACAGACAACTAAACATACTTAGGAAAAAACTGTTGATATTTCCATTAAATTTGTCAGGAAATAAATGTGATGATAGTCAAGTGAGATTTTTATGTTCCACATAATGTGTCCAGCAATGTAAGGATCACTGTTTTACAGGTTGTAATGAGATTAATGTGACATCAGTTATTTTGCCAATACAAAAATTACAGGTAAGCAGCAAAAACAGGAACAATTAAGAAATTGTTCTTAACATTAAAGAAATTTCTTATTCCAAAAATATTAAAAATACATACATTTTAGTGCTGAGAAACAAACCAAAGCAAAATTCAAATGTAAGCAAAAATTTAGTTGTATCATTAAATTTAATAATGGATGTCTATCTCTCTATCTTTTTTTTTTTGTCTGAAGTATTGTCTATATCTGCAATGTATAATCCTGTATAAATTTTACTGTTTTTTCTAACTCTTGCAGTGGTGCATACAGTTTTGTCTGTAGTGTTATATCTATGGGCCAGTGGGTTTTCCTCAGTCTACTATATTCAGTGCAGTCTTGAAGTATGTGTTCAGCAGTCTGGGGCACATGTCCACATGTACATGTGGCTGAGGTGCCAATATTGAATTTTTTTTTATATATGGGACTGCAGAGTCAATTGTGCCCTGTTGTGAGGTGTAAAATGATAATTTGTTCCCATCTGTTCACATTTTGAAAGGCATCCAGATTTGGGGGTTGTGGTTATCTTGATTATCTAATTCTTCTGATGGTATGTAACAGGTGCATCTGTTGTGTGCCTGTTGCACCTTCTTTTGCCAGTTGATCTATTTTCTCATTTCCTGGTAATTCACAGTGAGATGGAATCCACAGTAGGGCAATCCTATGGTGCTTGCAGAGTTCAATAATGGATGTCATTTTGGTTATTAAAAAAATGTAAATTTAGGATACTTAGATTATGATGCCAAAGTGAGTCATTAAAAATGAGAATTTTCATTCAAGCTGCCTGACATGATAGCTAGCAATGTGCCATTGGTGACTGTGCCATTTGTGACTGTGCCATATTCCTCGTAAGCCTATTTTATCATAGAGGAAACCTTACTTTATTTTTTATATTTAATTATTTTTTTTAAATTATTATTTTTTTTTAAATTATTATTTTAAAAAAAAATTAATTAGGTAAATATTCACTTTAAAACCACATGACATTATTTGGAGGCGATGATCACTTAGGCTGAAAGTGGTCAGCACCCCATCGCTGACTGCTTGTTTAAGGATCAGTAAACTAGTACCGATCAAGATTCTACTACACCCCCAGGGTGCTCCTGGATACCCACTAACTACTTTGGTCAAGTGAGTAGGGATCAAAGTTGGAAGACAACCTAAAACTCAAACATTGCTGTGTTGAAGTCGCCATGTATTGGACCAAAAGATACAACATATCACAGCTTACTGTAAACTACAACACAACACAGCTAAGCTCATTTAATGTCAGGCAAAAAGCATAAATGAAAGAAGATATGACATTAGTTGCATTTAGGCTAAAAAGAAAATAATCAGTTCATCATTCTAGTTACTATAATAGCATTGTTACAGGGTTGCATTCAATGTTAAACTAAGGATTAGGTTTGTATTATGTAGCTGTTGAGCTGAATGTTGATCTGAATGACATTGGTAGTATGTGAATTGTCAGATGAATCTTTTTATTATTAAACAAGTTAAATTTGATAACTTAAAAAACACAGTAAACTAGCATCTTAAATCTGTGCAATTTTTTTTTCTTATACCATATAAATATATAAAGATACAGCATTATTTGAGGTGGCAAGACTGATATGGAATCTCACCAGGTAATAAAATGCTTACAGTAACAAAGGTACAGTAGCTCTCTGGCTTCACTTTTGACAATATTGCCTTCTTAGCTAGCAAGTGACTTGTTATCTTATATTAGTAATACAGAATAAATACAGAATTGTTATCCCAGTATATAACATAAAATCTTTAATGACACTTGCATGTCACATAATTAAAATAACATTTTTAATTAATAAATAGCTTGACTGAATAGTATGTAAGGAAATCAACATCAGCTTCAATTAATAACTGTTGAGACAAACAGAAAGTTGTGGTGAGATTTGATACCAATGGCAGCTGCAATATTTGATGGTCAGAACAATGTCAGGCCATCTTTCTTTCTAAGAAAAACTCCAGTACCTATATAAGCAAAACAAATGAAATACTTTGGGCATTTAGAGACAATAACATATTGACAGTCGATATCAAGGAAAAATACAGGGTATAGTAAGTAAAGACTACATTGGCTTGATAATAACAAAAGTTATGCCACAGATTCATCATAGGATGTGTTATTTAAGGCAAGAGATAAAGTAAAATGATGCTCCATATTAGTAAACCTTCAATGTCTATGTGGTACAACATGATCATGACATCGAATTATTCACAAATTGATAATTGTGAGTCACTTTAATGTATATTCTTTATTTAAGATTTTTTTTTTTTTTCAGTTTATTCATTATTTTATTTTATAAAGCAATGATAACTTGAAGATTAGTTAAACCAAAATATTGAAGAAGACCGTTTGGAGAGCCCTGTTTTAGAATGTTAGTAGTTGTATCTTTGTATAAGTATAAAATCTTATTTCTACTTTACTTGGTAAAATAAAACTCCATGGACAAAACAACATAAATATAGCCAGTGAAGAACATTCATAACTATGTGTGTTAATTTTAAAATGCAGACTTGTATCTGAAACTGCAGATCATTACAATGTATAGACAAATGTGAATAAACACTGAGTGAAACAAAAAATAATAGAGAATTAAAACTTTCAAGCATTTTATACAGTTACACAGAAATACAGTCAAAAGCAATGTTACAATCATTAAGACTAATGCAAGATGGTATAAAGGGAGGATGAGATGAGAATTTAATCGTGAGTTAATTTTTTTTGTTCATACATATGGTTAGCTTATGAAGACTGTTAGTTGTTTTTTATTTCTAAACACACACACACACATGTTCTTGCACATGTATTAATTTAGCTTGGAGATTATTACTGATAATTATGGCACTGAAATACGATTTTATGACATTTGTCAAGTAAGTTGACAGTAACACATCTGCTTTGATTAAAACAAACTTACAAATCTCATGTATGAAATGAGAATTAGCAGATATACTATATTATTATATTATTATATAATTACTGCTAGATTTAGCTTGTATAGATCAAGAAATTTTACCATGTTTTCGCATGTGAAGCTGTCTTTAACCTGAATCAATACAATGTTATCTATTATTTTAAACATTTTTTTTTCAGAGTGGTTCACCGTAATCGATTCTGATTGCTTTAGACTGACTAGCTTATGGGTTAGTTTTATTCGTAAATAAATATTCAAAATATGCTTTAATTTTATCATTTGATGACACAAATATATATTTTTCACCTGGAGGCATCTGGAAGATTTAAATACAAATGAAGAAGAGAGAAAGAGCTCATCACGTCAAGTGATGTATAGAGGGAATATGGTATTTAGTGTTCATACATTTTTGCACAGACCGTCAGCATATTTTTGGGGGGTAATATCATCTAAAATGTCTATTAAGTTTGGCATACCACAACCAATTTTAAACAGTTATTACCTCTGAAGGTGTGTGTGTGTGTGTGTGTGTATGTTTTGTTTTTGTTAACAGCTTCTCTTGTGGCTGATTCTACCAATTTTTGACAAACACTTTCGGCCACAGAATGAACAAGTCAGGCCCATTGATCCAAGGGTTTTCCATCTTTTATTCATGAGTCTTTTCTCTTCCATGTTTTGTCACAGCACAGCCTCAAATGATGTTTATACAGACTCTCCATAATGTCTTGCCGGATGTTTCCAGTTATTTTCACAGATGGAGAAGTCATTCGGAAATGATTTACAAATATCTCTATATCATATATATATATATATATATATATATATATATATATATATATATATATATATATATATATATATATATATATATATATAAATTTATTGTATATATGTGGTGGGTCCTATAAAGTGAAGTAATATTTTCAGAAACTTCATATTATTTATAGAACAGAAGAAGGTAAGATGATCAGTGTTCTTCCTCTACATCTTAAGTTCCCTAACTGTGTGGAATCATGTGCCAGACAAAAACAGGAACAATTAAGAAATTGTTCTTAACATTAAAGAAATTTCTTATTCCAAAAATATTAAAAATACATACATTTTAGTGCTGAGAAACAAACCAAAGCAAAATTCAAATGTAAGCAAAAATTTAGTTGTATCATTAAATTTAATAATGGATGTCTATCTCTCTATCTTTTTTTTTTGTCTGAAGTATTGTCTATATCTGCAATGTATAATCCTGTATAAATTTTACTGTTTTTTCTAACTCTTGCAGTGGTGCATACAGTTTTGTCTGTAGTGTTATATCTATGGGCCAGTGGGTTTTCCTCAGTCTACTATATTCAGTGCAGTCTTGAAGTATGTGTTCAGCAGTCTGGGGCACATGTCCACATGTACATGTGGCTGAGGTGCCAATATTGAATTTTTTTTTATATATGGGACTGCAGAGTCAATTGTGCCCTGTTGTGAGGTGTAAAATGATAATTTGTTCCCATCTGTTCACATTTTGAAAGGCATCCAGATTTGGGGGTTGTGGTTATCTTGATTATCTAATTCTTCTGATGGTATGTAACAGGTGCATCTGTTGTGTGCCTGTTGCACCTTCTTTTGCCAGTTGATCTATTTTCTCATTTCCTGGTAATTCACAGTGAGATGGAATCCACAGTAGGGCAATCCTATGGTGCTTGCAGAGTTCAATAATGGATGTCATTTTGGTTATTAAAAAAATGTAAATTTAGGATACTTAGATTATGATGCCAAAGTGAGTCATTTAAAAATGAGAATTTTCATCAAGCTGCCTGACATGATAGCTAGCAATGTGCCATTGGTGACTGTGCCATTTGTGACTGTGCCATATTCCTCGTAAGCCTATTTTATCATAGAGGAAACCTTTACTTTATTTTTTATATTTAATTATTTTTTTTAAATTATTATTTTTTTTTAAATTATTATTTTAAAAAAAAATTAATTAGGTAAATATTCACTTTAAAACCACATGACATTATTTGGAGGCGATGATCACTTAGGCTGAAAGTGGTCAGCACCCCATCGCTGACTGCTTGTTTAAGGATCAGTAAACTAGTACCGATCAAGATTCTACTACACCCCCAGGGTGCTCCTGGATACCCACTAACTACTTTGGTCAAGTGAGTAGGGATCAAAGTTGGAAGACAACCTAAAACTCAAACATTGCTGTGTTGAAGTCGCCATGTATTGGACCAAAAGATACAACATATCACAGCTTACTGTAAACTACAACACAACACAGCTAAGCTCATTTAATGTCAGGCAAAAAGCATAAATGAAAGAAGATATGACATTAGTTGCATTTAGGCTAAAAGAAAATAATCAGTTCATCATTCTAGTTACTATAATAGCATTGTTACAGGGTTGCATTCAATGTTAAACTAAGGATTAGGTTTGTATTATGTAGCTGTTGAGCTGAATGTTGATCTGAATGACATTGGTAGTATGTGAATTGTCAGATGAATCTTTTTATTATTAAACAAGTTAAATTTGATAACTTAAAAAACACAGTAAACTAGCATCTTAAATCTGTGCAATTTTTTTTTCTTATACCATATAAATATATAAAGATACAGCATTATTTGAGGTGGCAAGACTGATATGGAATCTCACCAGGTAATAAAATGCTTACAGTAACAAAGGTACAGTAGCTCTCTGGCTTCACTTTTGACAATATTGCCTTCTTAGCTAGCAAGTGACTTGTTATCTTATATTAGTAATACAGAATAAATACAGAATTGTTATCCCAGTATATAACATAAAATCTTTAATGACACTTGCATGTCACATAATTAAAATAACATTTTTCAATGTCTACATTTCAGTGCCCATGTTCTGAAATTCACGGGCAATAAAAACAATGAATAACAAATAATAAAAAAAGAGGATAAATCTTTGAGAAAGATGACTACAATGAGTAGTAAATAATGATTGTGTGCATATTACATTTGCAATGTTTGTTTTTTTTTTTTAAAATCATCAAAATGTTTTGAATGTATAAATCCATACTAATTATGTTTTGGATTATGACACACAAACTACAAAATCAATTCAGAAGGAATGTCAAGGAGTTGCCTCCTACAGCTTAGTATAACATCACAGTAAACTCATAACAATGTGCAGAACAAATATAGCACCAAAAAAATAAAGTTAAAAAAAAAAAAAAAAAAAAAAAAGCACAAGTGTATATCTTTGACTAGGGTTCTCCAAACATGAGATAAAGACCATTTACTGATTGTTGGAAAGGCTTCTGAAGTCAGTGCGAGCTTTAAATAAAATTGTAAAAACAAATCAACAAACCTACAGGAATGTGTAATGGATACATATGCTGAAAAGTAAGAGATCATTTGTCTATAATGGCTGAATGATTCACCATTGCAGTACACTTGGCATACGCATGGGTGCTTGGTTCTACTCAACAGATGGCACTGCAATGGTTTGCAATCTGATGGTCTCCCTTATGTCTATCTGTGTACATGGAGTTTTTATTCTTTCTCATCCCCCTGATCATATGAAGTTATCATCCCTTCTCATCTCTCAGATCAAACGATCTTCATCCCTCTGGTTACATGGAGTGTTCATCCCTTCTAATGTGGCCAATCTCTCTAGTGACATAGAGCCCTCATCATTCTGGTCACATCGTCTTTTTATCCCTTATCTTTCAGGTGACATAAAGTCTTTATCCCTACTCATCCCTCTGGTCACATTGTCTTTATCCCTATTCATCTTTCAGGTCATATCACAAAAGACAGAGGGAAAGAGGAAAGATAATAAATAGCTTGACTGAATAGTATGTAAGGAAATCAACATCAGCTTCAATTAATAACTGTTGAGACAAACAGAAAGTTGTGGTGAGATTTGATACCAATGGCAGCTGCAATATTTGATGGTCAGAACAATGTCAGGCCATCTTTCTTTCTAAGAAAAACTCCAGTACCTATATAAGCAAAACAAATGAAATACTTTGGGCATTTAGAGACAATAACATATTGACAGTCGATATCAAGGAAAAATACAGGGTATAGTAAGTAAAGACTACATTGGCTTGATAATAACAAAAGTTATGCCACAGATTCATCATAGGATGTGTTATTTAAGGCAAGAGATAAAGTAAAATGATGCTCCATATTAGTAAACCTTCAATGTCTATGTGGTACAACATGATCATGACATCGAATTATTCACAAATTGATAATTGTGAGTCACTTTAATGTATATTCTTTATTTAAGATTTTTTTTTTTTTTCAGTTTATTCATTATTTTATTTTATAAAGCAATGATAACTTGAAGATTAGTTAAACCAAAATATTGAAGAAGACCGTTTGGAGAGCCCTGTTTTAGAATGTTAGTAGTTGTATCTTTGTATAAGTATAAAATCTTATTTCTACTTTACTTGGTAAAATAAAACTCCATGGACAAAACAACATAAATATAGCCAGTGAAGAACATTCATAACTATGTGTGTTAATTTTAAAATGCAGACTTGTATCTGAAACTGCAGATCATTACAATGTATAGACAAATGTGAATAAACACTGAGTGAAACAAAAAATAATAGAGAATTAAAACTTTCAAGCATTTTATACAGTTACACAGAAATACAGTCAAAAGCAATGTTACAATCATTAAGACTAATGCAAGATGGTATAAAGGGAGGATGAGATGAGAATTTAATCGTGAGTTAATTTTTTTTGTTCATACATATGGTTAGCTTATGAAGACTGTTAGTTGTTTTTTATTTCTAAACACACACACACACATGTTCTTGCACATGTATTAATTTAGCTTGGAGATTATTACTGATAATTATGGCACTGAAATACGATTTTATGACATTTGTCAAGTAAGTTGACAGTAACACATCTGCTTTGATTAAAACAAACTTACAAATCTCATGTATGAAATGAGAATTAGCAGATATACTATATTATTATATTATTATATAATTACTGCTAGATTTAGCTTGTATAGATCAAGAAATTTTACCATGTTTTCGCATGTGAAGCTGTCTTTAACCTGAATCAATACAATGTTATCTATTATTTTAAACATTTTTTTTTCAGAGTGGTTCACCGTAATCGATTCTGATTGCTTTAGACTGACTAGCTTATGGGTTAGTTTTATTCGTAAATAAATATTCAAAATATGCTTTAATTTTATCATTTGATGACACAAATATATATTTTTCACCTGGAGGCATCTGGAAGATTTAAATACAAATGAAGAAGAGAGAAAGAGCTCATCACGTCAAGTGATGTATAGAGGGAATATGGTATTTAGTGTTCATACATTTTTGCACAGACCGTCAGCATATTTTTGGGGGGTAATATCATCTAAAATGTCTATTAAGTTTGGCATACCACAACCAATTTTAAACAGTTATTACCTCTGAAGGTGTGTGTGTGTGTGTGTGTGTATGTTTTGTTTTTGTTAACAGCTTCTCTTGTGGCTGATTCTACCAATTTTTGACAAACACTTTCGGCCACAGAATGAACAAGTCAGGCCCATTGATCCAAGGGTTTTCCATCTTTTATTCATGAGTCTTTTCTCTTCCATGTTTTGTCACAGCACAGCCTCAAATGATGTTTATACAGACTCTCCATAATGTCTTGCCGGATGTTTCCAGTTATTTTCACAGATGGAGAAGTCATTCGGAAATGATTTACAAATATCTCTATATCATATATATATATATATATATATATATATATATATATATATATATATATATATATATATATATATATATAAATTTATTGTATATATGTGGTGGGTCCTATAAAGTGAAGTAATATTTTCAGAAACTTCATATTATTTATAGAACAGAAGAAGGTAAGATGATCAGTGTTCTTCCTCTACATCTTAAGTTCCCTAACTGTGTGGAATCATGTGCCAGACAATTGTTGTGTTGACTGCAGCATCTGTTACTTAAGACACTATTGACTTTATATATTTGTAATGTGTAAAGTTACTGAACTGCTTGAATAGAGTTTGACTTTAGTGATCAGTGTCTGTGGAAGGATTTATTTCAACAAAGAAATATGCTGAGACTGAATTTTTTTTATGTGACAAATGCCTTATAAAATGGTATATAAGGTCATACTTATATGAACAGTAAAATCCTCCTTACAATTTACAGCCAAACCTCATAGACTGGTATAATTATAAATTCCATTTTAAGTACTAATTACATACAATGACAATGTAATTAGAACATTATGGAATGAGCTAATGCAATTATAGACTCTATATTAATAAATATATCAATAATTAACTTGATGACATGCAAATATGATTTAAATAACAAATTACCTTATTTTAAAGTGAAAATATAATGAGCATATTCTGTTAACCATAGAATGAACAACAACAACAAAAATGCATTTATCCGTAGCAAGACAACAAACCCCCCCCCCCCCCCAAAAAAAAAAAAAAGAAAGAAAAAATCAGATGCAGTCAGTGAAAAAAAACAGTTGTGAAACAATTGATAATTTTATAAAAAAAAGATCTACAGATTGTCAGTTTTTACAATTTCTTTATGAATATCACTGTGGTTTGTTTATTCGTAAAACTTCATTTATCAAGCAATAAAAATGTTACGCATCATATTTCTTGTTACTACAAGTCCAACACATATGATCCATCATACCCCTTATATATCACAGATGAGGTAATTAGTAAACTACTATAACACGTATATTACATAACCTATGAAACAGGTTTGATAGAACAAGACCTGAAGCTAAAGGTTCTGTGTAAAAATATCTTTTGATTTCCAAGAATTGTGAATATCACTTTTTTAGCAACAGCGTGGACACTATGTACTGTAGACACAATATGCAAGAGTAGTCTCTTGTGAAAATATCAAGAGTATTATAACATTATAAAGGTTACAATAGTGATTTTAATGTATACATTTATCAAGTCTTTTTCAAATATTAAATAATATAAATCTGATGTGAATACCCCTTTTCTTCCTCAATTATTAATTAATTAATTATTCTGATGTGAATACACTTTCTCAAATATAAAAAAAATTAATGTGAATAATTCATAGTTTTGTGAACAATCAATTAATTAAATAGTATTTGAAAACATCCACAAGTTTCTCAATTACTACTAAATACGCATGAAGTGAATATACCCATAGCTTCCTCAATTATTAATTCTTCAGTGTTCACCAATTACGTGGGCATGTGTGAATTGTGTCACCAGTTTACAGCAAACAACAATTTTTGCATCTTTTGGCCCAACACATCTGTCTCCAGCCCCTCAATTATTAATAAAAATTATGTCAATACATCCACAGCTTTGTCAATTACTCATTAATTAAATATGATGTTAATACATATAGAGCTCCCTCAATTACTAATTAATTAAATATGATGAAACTACATCTGTAGCTTTCTCTATTTATTTTTAGCTGTGGACAAATACCAATATTTGTAAACTAAGGCAAACAAAATATTATTTTCCCAACAAAGACAAGCGTATTCTTGCATATCCTAAATAAAATTGCCAAAATTGACAACATAGTGCACAGAAAAGTTCCTTGTCCCCATTTCAAGTATAATTTTGCATATTATCAATAGAATCACTGAACTATGTAGCCACCCAGTGAGGAGAAATGTTCAGTTTTCTAGAATATACATTTATACAACACAGTAAGGAGAAATCTGTTTTCTAAAATTCAAAAACATTATTGCATATCTTGACTAATGCATCTTTGTGTCTTTATTTATTGTTGAAATGTATACACAGTGCTTTTATTATATTGTTATAAAAATATGCCTAAACATTTTAAAAATATTACTGGGATTACTGTTTTGAAGTTTAATGCTAGCATGTAAACTCAAATTTTTCCCTTACAGTACTATATATATTTAACAATGAACAGAAACATCTGCACTGTCTAAAAAATCAGTGGTGGCCAACTTAAGGTTGACCGGGGGTCAGTTTATAGCCAAGTTCAGAATTGGACGGCCAAATTTAGAGTATTGTCAAAAATTACACTATTTAAACTAGTAATAATTTATAATGCTTGTGTGCTATCATCGGACACTTACAGAATAACAATGTTGCAGTGCCAGCTATAAATGAAGCTTTTGATCATTGTCAGCATCAACAGTTTTTTTGTGTATTTAACCGATTGGAACTTTGGTTTTTAACTTATAGGTGTTTAATATAGTAGTTTCTGTAGATGCTTCGACTGCCAAGAAAAAAAAGACTGGCGGACTGAATCTGGCCTGCAGGCCACCACTGGTTTAAATAAACAATAGCTGAATCACTATTTGTGTGTAATTTGACAATCTCTAAATTATTTTCTTAATAAGAAAAATTAAACACTAAAGCATCTGACAAAAAACTATTTTCCATAAAAACTTTCTACCAATTTGTAATTCATCTAACTTACCTTTCACCATATTTGTGGGCTAGCACAGCCTACATAAAACTCTACCTAATTCACCAATTTGAACCTGGTAGACATGCTACTGTAACCAATTAATACAAACGGTTTCAAAGACATTATTCATGCTCTTAATCATTCAAAGATTAAAATGTCTCAAGGCAACATTCGCAACCTATTACTCAATCTTTGATTTAAAACTACTTCACGTGACATCAGCAAATTATAGATCTACTTCAGGTAATATCAACAATTTGAACCTAGCATTTTATTACACCTTTAGTCACTATTTGCATCTATGTGGCATGAGCCAGCTCTGACACCATGCAAAATTATAATTAAAGAGATGTTCTACTTTAAAATGAGGTTTTATGCGTTAAAACTCTACCAGTAGAGCACTTGTACAAATTGCACCTGCTTCTCTGACGATTCTCCACCACAAAGTGGTAGAGGAGCCCTTGTGTACCCATATGCATCAATGGAGTAAATTCATCATCATCATCATTGAGTGCCGTCTCCGCAACGAAGGTTGGCTACCATGGAGCGCCATTTTGCTCTATCTCTTGCTTTGATGGTGCAGGTTGTCATCGGTTGATTTGTCCATCTTTTGATGTTACTCGTCCATGTTAATCTTGGTCTGCCTCTGCCTCTTTTACCTTGTATTTTCCCCTCCAGGATCACTTTCAGTAGGCTGTTGTGTCTTTTAACATGGCCTAAGAATCGCATTTGTCTTGTTCTAATTGTGTTCAGAAGTTCTCTTTTCATTTTTAGTTGTTTTAAGACTTTGTCATTTGTTTTCTTTTCCTTCCATCCAATTCTACCTATTCTTCTATATATCCACATTTCAAAGGCTTCAATTCTCTGTTCTGTTTTCTTGTCTAATGTCCATGTTTCAGCACCATATAGGAATATTGAGAAGATGTAACATTTTGCTATTCTTAGTTTTAGCTCTGGTGTTATTTGTTTTGATGTTAGTATGTCCTTCATGACATTAAAATTACTTTTTGCCATTCCTATTCTTTTGTTTATTTCAGTTGTACATTTTCCATCACTGGTTATAGTATGTCCAAGGTAGTTATAGTTCTGAACTGTCTCAAGGTCTATTCCTTCAATTTTGATATCCACTTGTGGGTTTTGGGTATTTTCTTTGTTTATGATCATAGTTTTAGTCTTTTTGATATTCATATCTAGTCCATATTTTTTGCTTGTCGTGTTTATTTCATTAAGTAATTGTTGTAGGTCTTTAGGATTTTCTGCTAGTAGTACAGTATCGTCAGCATATCTTAGGTTATTGATTATCTTTCCATTAATTTGTAGGCCTGGCATCTCTATGATGTTTTTAAAGATTTGCTCAGTGTATAGATTGAACAAGCTTGGTGATAGGATGCATCCTTGTCTTACTCCTCTTTTTATATCAATGGGTGTAGAGAACTCTTTGTTATATTTTATTATTGCTGTTTGCTCCCAGTATAGATTGCATATTAGTCGTATATCCATGTCATCTAGATGTATCTCTTTTAGGCATTCTATAAGTTGTTTGTGGTGTACTCTATCAAAAGCTTTGGTGTAGTCTATGAAGCAGGCATATATTGGTTTGTTTACTTCTGTGTATTTTTCGATTAATGTTCTCATGCAGAATATGGCTTCTTTTGTCCCGCTATTTTTCCTAAATCCAAATTGCTGCTCATCTAATTCAGTATTGATTTTATTCTGAATCCTTCCTTGTATAACTTTTAGCAAGATTTTTGTAACATGGCTCATTAGGCTTATTGTTCTAAAGTCACTGCATTCAACTGCACCATTCTTTTTAGGCAATGCAATGAAAGTTGATGTTTTTAGTTCATTTGGTATGTATCCTGTGTGGTATATGTCGTTGCATATGTCTGTAATCACTTCAATGCCAAAATCTTCAAGTGCCTGTATCATCTCTATCTGTATGCTTTCAGGTCCTGCTGCTTTTCCCCTTTTCATTGTTTTTATAGCTTTTTCCACCTCAGATTTTAAGATTTTATAGCCTGATGTACATTTTATAACTGGTTTCTTGTCCCTTTGATCATGAAATAGTTCTGTTATATATTCCTGCCATCTATCTATGATATCCTTATTGTCTGTTAGCATTTTTCCTTTTTTGTCTGCAATGCATCCACCTTCTGTGGCTTTTTTATTTTTATTAGTCATTCTCTTTATTTCTGTGTGCATTCCTCTTAGGTCTTGTTTGCTTTCCATAGTTTCTATTTCTCTACATTTTTGGCTGAGCCAGTCTTCTTTTGCTTTTTTGCACATTTTGCGTATCTCATTATCTATTTTATTGTATTGGGCAGTGTTCTTCGCTTGTCTCCTTTCTTCCATTTTTTCTAAGATGGTGTTAGTTATCCATTTTTGTTTTTTGTTCTTTTCTCTTTTGGGTAAGGTGTCGCAGGCTTTTTGTATGCTTTTCTTTATGCATTGCCATTTGGTTGTTACTTTTTCATCAGGATTTTCTCTTCTGTATTGTTCAATTCCTAGTAGATTAGTAGTAGGAGTAAATCAAACCAATGTTAATCGCTTCTCAAATTTTCTCAATTATTAATTATTAGAAAGCTAATGTGGTAGACATAGACATTATCAACTACTGACTAATTAACGATCACATGCTGAAAATGGTCCTTGCCAAAAGAAAATAATGGTTACTGAGAGTGCCAATTATATTCACTAATAACAAGTAATTCAACAGCAGCATATTTTTTCAATTTATTACTTCATGATTTAATCAAATATGTTTCTGACAAAGTGCTCATCATCATATTCTACCACCCCAGCCAGAAAAGCTGACTACCATGGGGTACCATTTCACCCTGTCTCTTACTTTGATGATGCACACTGTCATGATGCTACATTATTAAATATATGATAAAAGTTCATCACTGTATTCATAAACGTGGACATATGGCATAAATGTGAAGGATAATATGAAAGTTGGAGGTAAAGAAAAAGGCAAAGCAGAAAAAGCAAAGGTATAGAAAAATATGGTGCACATAAAATGTGGATTCATCTTCTTTGTTCCATCCTCATTTGTCTTTCAATGTTGAGAGGAAGTATAAATTGTCATATTTTGCACTTCTGTTAGCCTTTCCTAAAGTTGTTTCCTAGAGCTAAGAATATTCCATCAATCCATCTCTTTCTTGGTCAGCCCTTGGACACAATGTTCTTGTAGCATTTGTTGAAGGCTTGTTGTATTTTCATATCTCTGTCTTATCATATGTCCAAGCGAATTTACCTGTTGTCACAATTTATGTATGAAGGGAATTATTCCTAACTTTTTAACATCTGATTTTATCTCTCAGGCTGTTTCTGTTATGCACATAACATATTTCATTTATGTGGTGGTTATTATTCTTATAGTTCTTGAGGTTAGTGTCCAGGTCTGACGGGATTGGTAGCACAATGTTAACATTAAAATTGTAAATGTGTTAATAATAATTAAAAAAAAAAAAAATAATCCCTCAGCAGATCCGATGGTTCTCAAAGTTTGATTTTAAAAATGGTTGTAGAACGCATGCTACCACAACGAGTGCTGGGTTGTTTTCTTACTAGGGATTAGTATGGCTTGCAGGTCATAGAGCTATGCTTTTCAAACGAATACAGTGGGTTCCCAGCTAAAATAAATTCGTAACTTTCTGAGCTAAGAAAAAATGTATAGCCACCATACCAGCAAAAGAAAATATGTTGCCATTTCATGAATTACAGCATAAAAGGATTGAGCACCTAACTGAGTCTCCTACATAAAGTAAAATTTGGATTTAAAACCAGTTTTCTGAGTTTTTTATGATAACTAGCCAGTAACATCTTACCCCAGTGCTCCTCTAAGAATCTTTAAGTCATGTCAAAGCAAGGCTAAAAATAATACACTCAAGCAACAAGTATCATGCACGCTAGCTGCTATAGTGACCTTCTGAACAATTGCACTTAAATGACTAGAACAATGCAATAACAATTTCAAATGTTCCCATTCAAAACTTCTTACCATATGTAATATGATGTGAAATGCAATTTTGTTAACAAATTAATATAAATATATAATATTCATTAAACTAAATGACCAGCAAACAAAACTATGCACACTGTTCTGTAATGTACATTGTTCAATATTTCTTTGAATAAGACATACATTATGCAAGAAAAAAATATAAGAATTACTATTTTGAAGTGGTGAGATAGTTAGCGATTTAAAAAGTAAACATATGTGTTGATGATTTTAAAACAGTTGATACATCAATGCTGCAAAATAAATGTTATCATAGCCATGCTCTTCATGTTTTCATACAAATATGTAATTAATTAAATACATATACAGGACAGAATATGTTTCATTTCTGATTATTTCAAACACAAACTTAATTATTATTTCTCACATTATTATATTTGGTCGAATTTGGCAAACCTCCTTTCTATTACCAGATTTTTAATGAAATGAATAATTATTATGCCAGATTTTTAATGAAATGAATAAAAATAATTATTATCCACATTTAAACATTACCAAAAATTAAAACAGAAAAATGCTTCAGATCATTTTTAAACTCCCATTAGCTCTAAAAATACAATGTAAAATTCTGCAATTTTGACTCTAGTAAAAGTCAAGAATTTTTTACATCTTACATAAAATCTAACAAATAATTATAGATGAGATAAAAGTAATAATTTACATTATTAATTAAAAACTCATTAAACTGGATATTAACCCTACACCGGTCAAAATAAAGAACCAGGATCCTGCAGCAGCAGTAGTAAATACATTCGCATACCAGGGAAGCATAGTAACACTAGATTGGACAGCCAGTTAGGTATCAACATAAAAATGAACAGAGACATAGCAGTTCTTGGTAATATTACAACATCTGGAGATGCTTACAGTACCACTCAAAAACCAATCTTAAGATATATGAGAGCTGTGTACTTTAGTGACTTGTAATTCTGAATGCGGGAGAACAATAAAGAAGGAAGGAACCAAGCACCAAGAATGCCACTATTTCATATAATCTGCCTGAAAGAATAATTTTCACATTTTTTTTTTTAACAAAGAAAAATCTATAATGAAGAGGATAATGGAATACAATGATAACAGGAGAATGTTGAACAAAATATCTAAAAGATATCCATAAACTATCACAAGAACTGTCCCTGCAGTGGACTCTGGAAGGAAACAAAATAGGAGACAGACTAAAATAAAATCAGGCAAAGAAATGTAAAGTAGAGATTCACAACAAGGATTACATTTGGGACAGGAGTGAAGAAAAGCCAAAAAACAAGCAATGAGTAGATATTTTTTTTTTGCCCTACATGCATCATGAGGCATGTTAGCCACTGGTTGTTTTGTTTGTCCAAAGCCAAGAACAGAAAGAAGAAACTGGACATACCAATATACCGCTGAGTATAATTTAATGCTGCGCAACCTAAAAAAATGCTTCTGTTAGTGAACCAAACATTATGTATAATTGACTTCTTTTTTTCTAAAATACAAAAGTGCCAGTAATACAAAACTTGAATTATCCTATTAATATTTCTCTTCAGCTCATTATATATTCATAAGATTGTTCAAATATTTTACTGTCTCTCCCATTTTTAAAATATAAATTAATTTTTCAATGGCCAAAAGCTTATCACCTCCATGTGGGGTGCCCCAGTAATAGTTTGTGTCAAAATAAACAGGCTTAAATAGGCAGGGACTGATGTGGTTCCACAGTGGTAAGATTTCTAGAGATAGAATAACTAGAAATGCATGACCTGCCAGGTTAGATAAGATTTAATTTTTCCACCAGAATCTGGAAACCAAGATATCATTGCAGTCCACAGCATAAAAAAAAAGTCTAAGAGCTAATGGCTTGCATCGGTTCTGTGAAATTAACAACTTAAAATGTAAGCTATCAAGGTTGTAAAACATAACAGGAAGTTGGTTGTCATTGATAAAACAAGCATCATCAAAATCCTTCAGGACAGTGGTTTCACCTTTACATCAGGATGACCACATTTATTGTATTGTGCATCAAATTGGGCATATGTGATGAGAAGAGATAACTAGAGAACCCCAAAGCAAACCCTAAAGTAGGAAAGAGCAGGTAAAGAGAATAAGAGGCTGATCTAGAAAAACATTGATAAGAAAACATTGAAAACAGAGGCAATGACAGTGGGCATAAACTACTTAGTTGAAAATGAGAGTCGCCAAGAATAGCAGCTTGCAGTAAGACATACTATGGATCTTGTGCAAAGTTTAATGATACTTAAGTATAAAAGCAACAAATTGTCAGACATGGGGAATTAAAGTATCTCCTATTTTGTCTTTTTTTTTATTCAAGAGGAACTAACATTAAATTATGCTAAACAGCATATTTTATTATGTCTAATTTCTTCTTCTTGTACTAGCTAGTAAAGTAAGTAAAGTACCCACGTCACGCCAAGTGGCGGCGTTTAGGGAAGAATATGGTGTTAGTGACCATAAATTTTACAGACCTTCGGCACATGATTTTTGGGGTAATGTGGTCGGTATTACGCCCGTCCGCTTTACTTTCCCAGAAAAAATCAGGTACCCATTTAAGGCTGGGTGAACCCGGAAGCCGTCGGTTGGGATCAAACCCTACCCCTTGTCCTTTGTAGTCCAGTTCACTAACCACTGAGCTATTGCGGCTCCCTCTGTGCTAGCTAGGCCAGCTTAAATTAAGACTTCCAAGTACATAATCATATTTTTCTATTTGAATTGTTAATATAACAAAATATACTGCAAATAATAACCACTCCTACTTACACTGCTTAATTTTGCTAGATTAATAAATAAAGTTATATCCTCTTGGGTCACATGATGCACTACCACACATTACATTATTTGATGCAAATTGGTAGAAAATTAAGGACCTTGGATGTTGGTGATTGAGTTGATCTATCAGACCTGATACTATGTAATACAATGGCCGCTTAACTATAAAGTGTGGGTTTGTCTTTAAAATATTAATAGTAGTCTATTCGTATAATTTTGTGTTTATTATTAATATGCACTCACTCTCTGTGGACTTAGAACTGTACAGTACAGAACTGGATATGGAGCAGTATAGTGCACAGTTTTCTTGTCTCTGAAACTCAGTATATGGGTGCAGGCTTTACTGCAAGTGATCTCTTTGTCTTAACCTTACTGTTATGTCTGGCGCCTTTGAAATGTTTGTAGCAAACAGTAGGTAATTGGTGGTGGAGAATGGACACAAAGAGTCGAGCATTGTTACTAACTTATGCCCCTCATTGACATGACCGTCTTTTCTGTATGACTTCAAATCTGGGTGGGCAGATAAGTCAGACCCACCCCACCCCTATTCCAGCATAGAAAATGCTATATTATATGGCACTGAGCAAAGGGCACATCCCATAGGCTGTTGCATTGCATATATAACCAACTAACAAAATGGAGTCAGTGGTGGAAGATAAGAACATCAGATTGGAAGTCAATGTAGGAAGTCAGTGTTGGAATTAAATGACATCTGAAGTCTATTTAAGAATTAAATGACACCTGAAGTATGTTTAAGAATATAAGAACACTAAAAGTCAGTGATGGAAGATATAGACACTGGAAGTCAGTAAAGAAATCTGAGGATACTTAAAGTTTGTGTAGTTATACATGGACATTGGAAGTTAGTGTAGAACAATGAAAATCAGTGAAGGGTTACAATGACACATTATCATGAAATGGAATTCAGTGAAGAAATATCATTGAATATAATCAATTGGAAGTAAGTGATGAAGGAATATAATAATACCGGAAGTCAGTGAAGGAATTATAAGGACACTACATAAATATTTTTGTTTTTTAAATCTTAAAACAATTATCCTTCATATTTGTAAAAATCTTGTGAGATACTGTTCCTGAAAACCTGCATTCATATCTCAATAACTAACATCTGCTCACAAAAACACATAAAATGTAACAACTAAGAAAAAGATATTTTTTTCCCCCACAAAAATCATATCTTAGTAATTAATATTTTCTAGAAACAAAAGTGTTTTGAGATGTCTGATACAAGACTGCTCCTGGAAACAATCAGCAGTTTCAAAAACTTAATTTCATTAATTCTTCTGTAAAACATAAATTATCTTATCAGTTGCAACCAATTAGTTAATTACCTGGAGAAAATTCATCAATGATAATCAACAAACATCACTAATACAAATATAATAATTATGAAACATATTATTACACTTTCTATAATTGATGCTAAACATTAACTATGACAATGTACATCAATGTTTAATATTACATTAACTATGTTGAATTCCATCAACTTTAACTTGTTAAGTCTAACATTTACAAAGTCTATGACAAGTTCATATATGTTAACTAATACATTTAATATAAATGATTTATTTTTGTTATTAATACATTTACTATGGCAGAGATTATCATTTCTGAACTAACATACAAACTATTACAGAACTGTATTAATTTACATAAACTAATATCTTAAACAAGCAGGTAGTGTATAATTCAACAGTTATTAGTGGTCCTTCTCAGATTTCCTTTTCCAATACTTCAAAACAGTTGTATCGTAAAAAAAACAGTGTGCAGTTTTCTGATAAAAAACCATATACTATTCTATCGAAAGTGGTTTTACTGTATACAATGCAGGGTATGTGCTTTTTCTTGCAGTTTTGTCTATCTTAACTTTGTAAGTCAGGTTTAAATTTCCAACAAAGCCAACATGCGCATTTACCTTCTCAGAGTCATGTGTCTAGAATGAACAACATATAGAATTCCATAATAATCTGTGCTCATAATCTCGCAAATTAAGTAAATACATCATTTTTTTTTCAATCTGAGATCTTTATTTTCATTGAGCTCGTACATATAATCTGCAACAACACATTACAGGGTAAGCTTTTGTTATTATAATACCTACATTGTCTGCATAGTTTATTAACCAGTTGCTACAAGCAGCAGACATTTGGGCTATTGGTCACAATTTGAGTATGTCAAAATACATTTCTGGCAAACATAAGACAGTTGATAGATATGTTCTGAGATGAATGGTGACATATTTACCCGTAGTACTGTATAAACTCTTTAAGAGGGGAAAACAGATACGACAAGAGGAAACCTTAAAAAGGAGGGACTCATGAATAGTAACAATAAAATAAAACTATGTAGGAATCATGACAGGATATAAAACTATATAGTAATGTGAGATAATAATATGCTATACAAGAAATATTGTAAATTAATTATAAACTATACAGGAATTAAATTGATATATTAACAAACTATATCAAATACATCACAATTAAATTTTCAGTGCTGTTTTCTGATAAAGACCAAATTAAAGAAAATGCAGTTTGTTATACGTAGAAAGCCTGTTTTTCCCGTATTTGTGTGTGCATGATATGGTAATAAAAATATTCAACATATTACTTTTGTGGCAATTGACCAAAGTAGCAACATAGGTATTGTTTACTGGTGAAGGTACTAGAGTGTGTGTAGACATCATCAATCTACACCTTCCCATGGTGCAACAACATTCGTTTTACTTGGCACAGCAATAGCCAGACATGATGTTCCCTCGTTTTTAGTGGCATCAGTTATAGGCATGGCCGAATACTTGGGAACTTCCAATTGTTTACTTTTTCTTGGACTCTCTTGGGAAGAACGCAGACTATGACGTGCTACAAGATTTGGAGTCGTGTCACTGCCAAATATAAAGTTGAAATCAGTAAGTTATAGTTGTAAAAGATATAATAAAAAGTTCAGAATTTCTTTGAATCATTATTATTTATATCCACTTATGTAACTAACATTCAGAACTAAGATTACATTTATCATAGTTGTGTGCTTAGCACACTTCAATAGGGATCAGAAACTTGGACTACCTATGCAGGGCAGGAGAAAAAGTTAAGAAGCTTTCATGTGAGTAGCCTTCGAAAGATTATGAACATCAAATGGCAGGACAAAGTAACCAACTCTAACATCTTATAACAAGCCAAACTCACATCCATCATGCCAAAACTTAGGAGTCATAGACAAAGGTGGCTGGGTCATGTAAGAAGAAAGGCAAACAATTGTATTCCCAAAAAAATATTATATGGTAAACTTAAGGACAGAAAGAGACCAAAGAGCAGACCTGTGCAGAAATACCATGATGTTTGCAGAACTTACAGTATTTAATTCTCTATCTGTGAAAGAAACTATAAAAATCTGGATGCAGATCAAAGCACATGGAGAACAACAAAAAAAAAATGGCATAGCAACTTTCAAGGCAGTGCGGATATCAAATTTATAAGAAAAGAAGGTACAGGAGAAAGGAGATGAGCCCAGGCACTACAAATACATCTTGTTCATTCTGTGGACGGATCTGTCTATCCAATATTTGCAGATTCAGCCACGAGAGAAACAGTTCAGTAAAGCGGCATTCAGCATAAGACACTAATATTTTACCAAACTGCTGACTTATCATGAAACAACCACCTGTCAAGAGGCCAAAGGCTATATATAAATATATCCACTGACGTTTGTAAAAATGTATTAAATCTTAAAATAATCAACAAGTAACATAAACCATAAACTAATGGCATGCAAAATATGTTGACAAACATATGGCAAGTAATGGATGAAACTCCAAGGCTAGTCAGTCAAGAATTAAACAAGGAAGCAAGTATTCAGCTGATTATTGTGAGTCGCATGAAGAATATGATAAGTCTTTCATAATTATGTGAACAGTGCACCTATTTATCCTCAAAAGAGCATACAATTTGTTATAAATTATTTGAACAACAGCATACACATGTACATACACATTACCAGTATGAAAGAAGAGAATATAACTAATTTGATTAAAATCTGTTGTTAATCCTGTCTTGGATAAGCTAATTTTTTATAATCCATCTGTCCATCTATTTTTCTTGAGCCGAAGATGATACATAAGGCAGAAATCTTGGACTCTATATTCAGCAATCGTTGTTAGCATCAGAGCTTGCACAGGAGCCGCACTGTATCTTATCACATGACTCTGTTCTGGGTGAGTTGCTCAATCTCGGCAAGGCACCTGTTACCTGCTGTTGTTGCCTCTCACCTCAGTGTTCTATTTAATGTTTTATTTTTTAATTTTTATATTAGTGGGTATCAAAATACATCCATCATCGTCAAGTAATGTGTCTATTGGCATCGGTGGTCATGTCCATCCACAACTGTCACAACTTAAATAGATTGCCTATTACCATCTGCATTTTATGTTCCTGTTATTATTTATCCAGTTGCTTATTAAAAGGCAACAATTTATCTTAGCCTCATTGTTTTTCTTGTTAACTGTATTTTTTGTATTGTTGTGTCTTTCTCTGAGATAATAATATGATAGACAGGAAATATATTATTTTTTAAATTCTACTTTCAGCTGTTGCCTGTTGATGTGCAATTTTTAAGGTAAATTTTGTAATGTTTATTTTAATGTATCAATTCTGTTTGATTTGGGCTAACTAGCTTGTGGTTAATGAATCCTATGTTACTACAGTAATCACAATAGAGATGTGAAACAAATTAATACCGAAATCATCACTGCAGGATTGTAACAAAAATTTTGCAACCGACATACTGTAAAAGGAATAACTGTAGCAATGACTCAAACTTAGGAATAAGAAGACAATAAAGACAAGACAACAAAATTAGTTTTACACAGAAGTGGAGGACTCTGGATTAAATAATTCTGACAAAATATTAACAAATATAACAATATTTTTCTGTTAAAAATCCAAATTGTGTTGCTAAATGATTATGCAGCAACAGTATTTGCTAACTTTGTATCTGAATATAATCAATGGGTTTCTAATTAAATCAGTGATTCCCAAGTTTTTGCAGGTCATAGTAACAATACATTTCACAGCAGGCTCCCTGACTAAGCCTACCTCTTCTTATGATTATTACCATAATCGTATACTCAACCCATCACTATATATATATATATATATTCTTGAGTCCTCTTAGTTTTTCTTTGAGAATTTTCCTTCATTCTTCATCTTTTAGTTGTTTTATTTTTATTGTAAGTGCTTTGTTTCTTTTTATTTTTCATCTCTTTGCTTAATTTGTTATGAGTATGATCTTCATCATTTTAGAGTGTGTACTGTCTATAACAGCACTTTTCAAACTGATGTCCGCTCCAGCTATTTCTAGCAATGTTCTAAGGGACTGAATTTTGCATAAATATAAAATTTTCTCATTTTTCATATAGACATCTGTGTGCTAAAGTGTCACTCACCATACAAGAAAATATTCTCCTACTTCAGAAGTATTCTCATTTTTTACCATTGAATTTTTTTACATTTTGGGTATATTTTTTAAATATCAATTTTACCCAGGCAGTGGTCTATTTTGGCCTACTCTTTTGAATTTCCAACTGCTAAGAGTTCTTGAACATGTACACAATGCACACGGAACCTCCTATTTTTTTTCATTATCCAAGAGGGTTAGATATTAGATCTCACTACTCAGAGACTAGGGGAGAGAAAAACCACGAAGAAACAATGGATTCGATTTTTAAAAAATTCCCATTGCCTGTGGTTGGTTTTGAGCCCGGAATCTTCTTGTCTAGATCACCCAGCTCTGTCTAGTAGTTTGATAGTAATGATTCTTTCTGAGTGATTTTTGTATTTTTAGAAAACTTTTGTTAGGTCTGGTTCATGTGTGTTTTCTCCATTTGTTGTCAGTTAACTCTAGTGTCTGCTATTCTTAACATTTTAACTCTTCTCTTGATTATTTCTTCAATAAGTTCTACTTATTAATTTTTTTATTCCACATATGTTAATAGTGGTTACTTTGTATTTGTTGTCTATCACCATAAATTTTGTAAGTTCTCTGAGCAATATTTATATCCCACTGACCACTGTAGGTTAAAGGCTTAACTCTGCTAGAAAAGGTGTGGAGGAACTTTTTGCTGAAAATTACTGGTCACTAGATGTAAACAAAAGAAAAAGACAAAAGGAAAACAAAAAGGAAGACCAAAAGATTCTTGGAGAAGACAGATGGAAGCAGAGATGAAGATGATGGGGGAGACATAGAATGATCTTATTAAAAGAAGGGCAAGAAAAATAGAACGGCTTGGAAAGTGTTTGTTGAAGACCTATGCTCCACAGGGAGATGAAAGGTAGAAGAAGAAGAAGAAGATATATGCAAGTATTTTACGGCAGATTTTCAACAAATGAGGTCTTTATATTTTTGGTTACTTATCAAATCTTATCTTGATAAGTAACATAAACAGTAAAATTAACATTGAACAATTTATTGACTATCACAGCTGATTGTATCTCTTTCTCACTCGCTTACTTACCCATCCATTCACTCACTCACTCTTCATTTACTCTCTTGCTCACTCACTCATGCTTTTATTCACACTGACCCCACTTTCTCACTTATCTCCTCCCCCCCCACCCCCCACCCCCAATCCCCAAAACACACACACACACACACACATAGAGAGAGAGAGAGAGATGGAGAGAGAGATAGAGAGAGAGAGAGTCTGCACAAAATAGTGTTCTTTCAGTGGGCCCAGACTGAGAATCACTGATTTCAATAAGAGAAATAAACATACAAATCTGTTCAGTATTCAAACATTTGGACCATGTGTAACTAAAGAAAGAAAATTGTGTAACTAGCCATAACAAGAACCGGGGAGCTGGCAGATAAATGAACTGATTCTGTCATTTTCCTATCTTCTGGTGGACAAGACTTTATCCCTTGTACTGATCAACAAGTATTTTCTATTGAGGTCAAATAATAATTCCAACTTGTATACCATGTAAAGACTGCACTTAGGCATGTAGTCTTTATTTTGCAGAATAATATATTTACATCTATAATAATTATCCCCTGAGAATAATATTTTCAGTAGACCCCATAAAATGGAATAAATGCCATATGAAAAGCTGTGATTTTAAAAAAATAATAAATTTTGAAACATAATTTTTAAACTAAACATGACTATAACACAAATGGATAACTAAAAGCCAGTAAGAATGTAATAGATAATAGAAGAAAATAATTTGTAAAATACAAAATGCTGTTGTCAAGTTTGTGCAGGATAATTATAGTGCTGGTATTTTCCAGAGGAATATTGATCTATTGATTAGCCATAGGGAAAAAATTACGAGTAAATATGGTCAGTAGCTGTGGCATAAACTATAATATGTGATGTTGGCATTTACTTTCAAGAGCTCAGGTTAAGGTCAAAGATAATAGTTTTCTTTGCTTTCAGGCACTCTGGGGCAAAAAATGGAAACAATGAAATTCGAAAGCAAATTGTGTAATAACAATTACACTTTCAGAGTTTTTACTTTTTCTATTCTGACAATGGCAATGAGGCAATACAGCAGCGTGGATTGTGACGTCATTGCCGATTTGGACAAGTATGACATGACATCAGATGCAAATGGTTGATTACTCTATAAACGTAGCAGACAAAAATTACTAAACTAAAATAGCTACTGACATTAACAACAACATAAACTTATATGTATGTTATTTGAAACTACTAAATTTCTTATCATTATACATCATGCTAATGTAATTATTAAGCAACTCCTTCCAAAACAATCAATCTTTTGATAATTTCAACACTTTAGTCATCTTATAGCTTATCCCACATTTTTTATATACCTTTATTTTTATTTCCAGACAACTATTATTGGAGCAAAATTTTTACTACATTCTTATCCTGTGCAAGCATATTTGAATTCATGCTAATCTTTGTTTAAGATTTAAATTCATATTATTCCAGGGATGAAGACATTATGATTCCATACCACACAAGGTATATATATATATATATATATATATATATATATATATATATATATATATATATATATATATATATAAAGAAGAAGAAGGAAGAAGAGATTTAGGCACATTCAGATTAAGAGAGATATGACATGGGCAGCTGAAGCAAATAAAATGGTATGGTAGAAAGTCTAAGCTAAATTGATAATCAACTGTAGAAATAACAAAATTTGAACAGTCAACAAGCATGTTATGTGATAAAGATGATGTCATCTAGCTAGTTATTATGCATTCGTTCAGCTACTGCTCCTCTTCCTTGTTGGATTTGTATATCCTTTTGGTAGTTGTCTTCACTTTACTTAAGACAAGTGCATGGTCTGCTCTACGTTATTCTAGCATTATTTAAGTGTTGCCTGTGAGCTGGGAAAAAGTTCAGCTGGTACCAATGCCCGGACCTTGGGTAATGCCATGCTGCTATTTGTCGGTTCTTAACACTGAAAAAGGTATTGGTAGCATACAGATTTGTTAAGGGAACAAAATTCTAAAAGTCTGTGACCATTATTGTTCATTTTGCCAATACCAGGTGATGGTCATGAATGATGGTCAGATACAATGCATGCATTTACATCGTCCAGCATGTAAAGTTGTTCTACATTGGGGATTGAATCCAAGGTAACTTGGAGCATCTCGTAAAATTTATCTTTATCTGCTGTGGTTGTTGCCATTGTGGTGCATAGGTGCAGATGATGTTGATTGGTCCAGCTCTTGAATAGATTTTTAGTGTTACACGTTCTGATGTACCATGGGTGTTAATAAAATGCCTGAGCTTTATGCATAGCAAAACCTATTCCATTTAGGCGAGGCTGCTCAGGTTTTAGCCCCTGTCAGAAGTAATTTTTTTCCTTGACTGAACCACAATCTGCAAGCCTTGTTTCCTGAAGGGCTGCAATATCAACATGTAGCATCTGCAGCTCCATGTCGCTGAGGGCTGTCTTCCTTATGTTTTCTACATTCATGAGGTTGGTATTACTAAATCCAGAACACATGGTCCTAACGTTCCATGTGCTGAGTATGAGTGATGGTGTTTTCTTTCTAATGTGTCCTAACGATGATGGAACTGACATTTTTGTTTGCTTGCTATGTCTGCCTCTATAGTATGGAGATATTGCTCTGCCCAAATGCACTACCCCCTCTTGGTTCCTCTTTGAAGTGTTCCTCAGGCGGGACAAAGGTCCTTACGTTCGGAACCAAAATTGAGTTTCAGGGGATGCCAGAAGATGGATAATAAACTACTGACTGCGTTAGGGTCCCTCCCTCTGAATTTTCTGTCTGGATTTACTTCAGTAGCCTTCAAACTCTCTTGAGTCTTCTCACAAGGCAGTGAGTGAACTGGACGAGAAAGCTGCTGTCAGAAATAGACATTTGGCGATGCAACAGTGAAGACAATGACTTATCACCGATAGGTCTGTCCCCGATTGAAAAGAAGACAATCCACTTACCAACATGAATTTCACTGCCCACCAGCCTGTCATAAGTTAAACAACCACAACAGGCATGGAGAGATCACTAAATCCAAGCAGCACACCACATGTAACAGGTGTATTTCTAAACAACATACACTGTAATGGAAAACACTGTCCACATACGGACACCATCTTGAACCACACCCCACACAGGTTATAAGAGAAAGTGAAAAAGAAGAAAAAAAAAGATTGACTAGTATTGTTTTATTATATGTCCTCATTTCATTTCTAACAAATATATTTATAGTATGCACAACATTCCCTTAAGAAATCACATTTCTATAGCTGCCAAATATAACATTTAAATTATTTCTGAATTAAAACTCCCAACTTATGTTATTTGATATCTAAACAGGTAGACTTGCTTTACTGATGTTCCTCAGACTCTGATTATTTCTCTTTATAGAATTATTTTTCTCTGGGACAACCAACACTTAACAATTTTAATAGTATAGGTTGGACCATTTTCTTCACTTTTTCTAATTACCATATCACCTATTCCTGTAACTCCATTTTTGCCACTAAAACAGTATCATGTGTACATCTCAAGTTGTTTATGTGGTGCCCACCACATGGTATCAGGTATTTCTTTTATAAAATCAGGTGCACTAAACTCATTAGCTAAGCTAAGACTGCATATATTTTTCTTGCTGTTTAGAAAAAAATATATGCACTAAATAAGGACATTTCAAAACATATTACCTCTTCAAGTTGTTTATTTCAATGTATCACATTACTTATAGCATGATATTTTTAATAGATGTGAATGGAGCAAGCACTGTTTTTAATGGCTATCCAAAACTCAATAGATTTACAGTTAACGTGATCACATTACCATTATAGTTGTGCAAATATAGTTTACAATAAGGTAGGAATAGCGATGCCATGCTGATGATATCAACTTCTGTATAATGACCAGACTTTCTAAAACAACAATTTAATCAAAGTGAACATTCATAGCATATATAACTTTTAAGAACTAACATAAAAATGTTCTTTATTTTTGTTAAATGAGCATGTTTTTCTTTAATTACATTGACATGTTCCTATATTAAAATGTCCAAAAATATTAATCATTTATTGATACAGGTAAATGGTAATATTAATATTCTTGAAAATTATCATATTTAACTACAATGATAAGATTTCAAAATGTTCCTGTTGTATTAATATTCAAAATAAATAATTGAAGAAAATTGCATGCAAACACACAGAAACACAAAATACATCAACAAAACACTACCAGTGAAAACTTATCTCCATGCAGGACTACATGATCGCAACAAAACAAAACAATCATCAACTACATCACTTGTGTGCAAGCTTTCTAAACAGGCATTACTGGTGCCTGACACAGAGATTAAAATCTTACCACCTTGCCAGACTGCTGTCCGAGGAGTTAGCATCTCGCCTGAAATCAAGATTAGTTTAGGAGATGCATCACTGCAAGGTTTGACATGCTCAAAAAGATGCTTTAGACATTCCCACAAAAATAGAGACATTTAAAATTAATAAGGTTACAATATTTGAAGGAAAAAAAAATTATATCTGTCAGAAAAATTATAATTAAATAATATTTTGATTGACTGCCAAAAATCATTTGGCAAACAGGGCATAACAAGGTTAGTTGCTCTTGTTCTAAACAGGATTTTTAAAATGGATAACATTAATCAGGGAAATTATCATATTTAACTGTTGGGTCAGTCTCTGAAGAGTGTCATATGACTGACCTAGACATGAATGAATAACACAATGGCATTAACCTTAAAGAATATATGAGTCCACTATTCTGGATAAGTGGGAGTCTATGACCAAACAACTGGTGATATGTTATGGTGAATGGCATTTCAATTCTTCTTGTCCTTGGCAGCAGACCAAGAAAGTGGCTGATTGGTAAAATGTACCAATAGCTAGAATGTTAATATTTGATGAAAGGGAGATTCTTTAGTCAATTATTATCTTTTAGTTGACAGCATAAAAGATGGTCAAAGTGTAATCATGACACTGCAGGAATTTCAATGAAGTCTGGTAATTCAAAGATGGGCTGCCCAAAGGATAGACAAAGATAATGGATATGCATAACTAGCAAACAACAGGAACTATCAACATGCACATCCATATTATCTTCTATAAATGAACCTGAACACCTGGTAGTACAAAGAAGTTTATTCTGTTTACCAGAAACCAGTTTTTTCACTTTTTTTTTCAAGCTTTATTATTATTTTATTTTATTATTATTAAATTAAAATTTAGATAAAGTAAACCAGTAATTTCTTTCATTTCATTTTCTGCTAAATTCACAGAAATTCTTGCAAGGCTGACAAGGAATAAGAATGGAGATTAAAGTAGTTGCTGCAGTTCTCATGTGACTGTCTCAGATCACATTAACTCTTTCCGAACCATTAACCGGCACATCGGCTCCCCTTATGAAGGTACTACAGGACTAAAACCGACACATCAGCTCAGACAGAGCACGGTTGAATATTCTAAAGTAAATATACAATTCTGTATAAATATTCACTAATACTTGAATTTGATATCTAGAAGCTTCATAATTACTTCCTTTGATTAAAAAAAGTAAAGTAAAGAGCCCTGTCACACCAAGTGGCATATAGGGAATATGGTGTTAATGACCATAAATTTTAGACCTTCAGCACATGATTTTTGGGGTATGTGGTCGGTATTACGCCCATGCCGCTTTACTTTCCCAGAAAAAAATCCGGTACCATTAAGGCTGGGTGAACCCGAAAGCTGTCGGTTGGGATCGAACCCTACCTCTTGTCTTTTGTAGTCCAGTTCACTAACCACTGAGCTATCGCGGCTCCTACTTCCTTTGATTACCATATGGTATTTCTTTGTTTTGTAGATATAGTGGTTGAATTTTTCATGTAAATGTGTGTTTTTCTGACAAATAGTGGCCACACTATTTCTTGTGCCTAATTTCATTATTTGTGGACATAAATGCATCAAGTGTAGCGTATTTTGAAGAACTTTGGATTAGTTTCTGTATAATTTTGAGAAGAATGGTTGTTAGCAACATGATTCTAGTCCAGGAAAAATATAGACATGTGAAATATATTTTAAATTGAAAATTATCTGCTTTGAATATTTTATACTATTTATAATAAATAATATATTTTTTCCTTCAGATATCAATAGATAGCTATTTTCATTTTCTTCAACCATTTTCTCCTCCGGTGATGTATAACATGTATCATCACATTTAATTATATTATTGCGTGAAATTATAAAATGAAAAAGACATGTGATGGAATTGTTTTTTTTATTGACAATTGATTCTGATCCAAACATAAAGAAAGCCTAAAGTCTGCCAAAGTCCAGGAAGAGTTAATCAGATAGCTGTCATGAAAACTCATGAAGCATGGTTCAAAGGTCCAAAATCATCCAAGCCATCAAGCGATAGAGGAACAGAATAATTCCTGGTCACAACAGGCTAGATAACAGTTATTTTTAGCAAATGCACCAACAGCAATAAATATTTTTTTTCACAAATAACGTAAACTAAGTCAACACAGCAGGAGCAAAACAAACAAAAAATCCACAATGTTGCAAGAAATACAAATGAATAAAATGAGGCTTCACAGACAGAAATAACAGAAAAAGAATAATTATACTCTGTGTCTCACGAAGTACTCAATAAGACCATCAGATAAAGACTTTCCAGTTTAATAAACTTATATAATACGCAAAAACATCCGGATAAAAAATGTGTACACTCAAATAAAACATTGTGTCATAGTATCCATCACACACAGTAAAAAAATAAGATTGTTCAAAGGGTGTCTCTTACATACCACTTAAAAGTTTAAAATTAAAAGACTGAGTCAATAAACAGAAATCAGAGGACATTCCTAAAATAATTTGATGAACAATACTCTCCATATTAAAAAACTTAGAATACAATGACACCGCATTACTAGCTCATTCCTATAAACTTATGCAAGAGAGAGAAAAAAAGGCAAATTGTACAAATAGTGTAGATAATTTAGACTGAAAATAAACAAGAATCATCATGTTAAATTTAAGGAACTGAACGACCAATCACATTAGAAAACCTGAAGTTGCAACAGCAAACAGTCACTCTAAAATGCTTGCTAGAAAATTTCACAGCAAAAGAAATAAGCAGAGGTCCAGAGTCAACAGTGTGTTGAAAGTTTTTGGTAGTAAATGACATGCTTCATGGGCCATGACTGGAACTGCATGTAATGACCATGTTTATTTATATTTTTTATTTATTTACTTAAAGATACTGAGCACTTTTAGTCTGGTAAGAAGACAGTAATGCTAGATCTGCTAACTGATAAAGTTGTTTCATCTTTGTTTCTTCCGTATTTCAATAAGTACTCTCATGTTAGTGTTAACATGCCTTTCATGCCATATTTTTATTGCAGTTAAATATTAGTTACTACAGCACTTGATGCAAGCAACATGCTGAACGAATACAATGCAGACTAACTTAAAGATTTTTGCTTGGTGGTTTTCAAACTACTTGAACGAAAAAAAATTCCAATAAAATTGTAGTTCAGATATTATGTTTCGTCTAATTAATAAATATTTACTTTAATATATATCTCAACTGCCTATAATGACAATCTAGTGTTAGAAGGAGCAGGAGACAAACTCTTAAAAATGCAATTTTTAGGTAAAAGAATTTCGGCACGAAAAATGCAGACTTTGAACAACAAGGCAATCACGTTGTCATGCTGAAAACAATTATTATAAACATCATATATTAAAAATGTCTATCTAGTGATGAGTAAAAATAGAGTGTAGAAATAAAAACCATCTAAATAAATACACATCATTATCAGCATTCATGATAAAATCAGGTTGCTGTATAACATCACAACATGCTGCAACATACCGAATCATGACAGATGACTTTTCATCCAATTCTCTCAAGTTTCCTGTGCTATAGGAATGATGTGCAACTGTAGGGTTCTCCATATCAGCATCGTTGCCAGCACTTCCCCTACGTTTAGGTTTCGGACTTGGAGTCAGTGTGGCTTTCTTGCGAGATCCAAAGCTGAAGAACCTATATTTTTTAAGGGTGAATAAAGAGATATAATAATTACCGTGAATAAACACCATGAGCTGTGTGTTTCATCCGTTTTGATCGTCTTTCGATATTCTAATTGTTTACGATTAATGATGATATCGTATGACAAGGAACAGTTGGCCGTGTTCACTTTCTGTGCAGTTTCGCCTTATGTCTTTTGGCGTGTGCTGAGACTGCTATGATGGGGACTACAGCTGCCTTTCTTCATTTGGGAGATGAGTTAGTAATTTGGATGATTCCACTGGCACGGGCAGTTGAGCAATTATGGATTTTAATTCGTTTGCAGTGATACCGGGGCATTCTGTAACCATATAATAATTATAAAATAAGCTATGACAGATTAATTATAAGACTAACACTCTGGTATATTGAGAATAAAGAACAGAAAAAAATAAATAAACATGCTGTTGACAATGAACGATATATGAGATTTCTGCAACAAGTGATAATAGAAATACAAGAATACTTCTGCATTTGCATTCACCCGATGACTACTCCTCTCCATCATCGCCCATAAAAATAAATTAAATGGATGTAAATGTGCTGTGTTGCTAGATTTGGCATTGCCTATGATGTATGCACCTTTCAGTCCAAGAAACTGATCACACATGGCAATTTTAGTACAGTCTTGCCTTCCCTCTTCAAACTCTATTCACTTGGTCAAACTGGTTAGTCTGTTTCCAGAGGCAACAATGGGAAGTGGAGGAGAATTCTGATCAGCTTGCTGCAAAAACATGTTTGGTTTAGCAGAAGTTAGGGACCTACAATAGCTCAGTGGTTATTGAACTGGACTACAAAGGACAAGAGGTCGGGTTCGATCCTGATCAACAGCTTCCAGGTTCACCCTGCCTTAAATGGGTACCAGATTTTTTTCTGGGAAAGTAAAGTGACACAGGCATAATACTGACCACATTACCTTAAAAATCATGTGCTGAAGGTCTGTAAAATATTATGGTCACTAACACCATAATGCCTATACGCCACTTGGCGTGACAGGGCACTTTAATTTTAGCAGAAGTTAAACTCAACAGAAATATATTTGGCTGAGTGGTAATAAAGCACACAAAAAATGTTATTTTATAAAAAATAAGATAAGTAAAATTGAGTCTGCTTCATCATCATCATCGAGTGCCTTCTCTGCAACGAAGGTTGGCTACCATGGAGCGCCATTCTGCTCTGTCTCTTTCTTTGATGGTGCAGGTTGTCATAGGCTGATTTGTCCATCTTTGATGATACTCGTCCATGTTAATCTTGGTCTGCTTCTGCCTCTTTTACCTTGTATTTTCTCCTCCAAGATTACTTTTAGTAGGCTGTTGTGTCTTTTAACATGGCCCAAAAATCGCATTTGTCTTGTTTGAATTGTGCTTGGTAGTTCTCTTTTCATTTTTAGCTGTTTCAAGACTTCATCATTTGTTTTCTTTTTCTTCCATCCAATTCTACCTATTCTTCTATATATCCACATTTCAAAGGCTTCCATTCTCTGTTCTGTCTTCTTGTCTAATGTCCATGTTTCTGCACCATATAGGAATATTGAGAAAATGTAACATTTTGTTATTCTTAGTTTTAGCCCTGGTGTTATTTGTTTTGATGTTAGTATGTTCCTCATGGCATTAAAATTACTTTTTACCATTCCTATTCTTTTGTTTATTTCAGTTGTACATTTTCCATCACTGGTTATAGTATGTCCAAGGTAGTTATAGTTCTGAACTGTCTCAAGGTCTATTCCTACTATTTTGATATCCACTTGTGGGTTTTGAGTATCTTCTTTGTTTATGATCATAGTTTTAGTCTTTTTGATATTCATATCTAGTCCATATTTTTTGCTCGTCATGTTTATTTCATTAAGTAATTGTTGTAGATCTTTAGGATTTTCTGATAG
Organism: Megaustenia siamemsis; assembly: GCA_032433765.1. Lineage (NCBI taxonomy): Eukaryota > Metazoa > Mollusca > Gastropoda > Stylommatophora > Ariophantidae > Megaustenia > Megaustenia siamemsis. The sequence goes on along the minus strand of JAVIAB010000073.1, from coordinate 28,440,885 downwards.
CAGTACAGTATCGTCAGCATATCTTAGGTTATTGATTATCTTTCCATTAATTTGTAGGCCTGGCATCTCTATGATGTTTTTAAAAATTTGCTCAGTGTATAGATTGAACAAGCTTGGTGATATGATGCATCCCTGTCTTACTCCTCTTTTTATATCAATGGGTGTAGAGTTCTCTTTGCACCATTCTTTTTAGGCAATGCAATGAAATTTGATGTTTTTAGTTCATTTGGTATGTATCCTGTGTGGTATATGTCGTTGTATATGTCTGTAATCACTTCAATGCCAAAATCTTGTGCCTGTATCATCTCTATCTGTATGCTGTCAGGTCCTGCTGCTTTTCCCTTTTTCATTGTTTTTATAGCATTTTCCACCTCAGATTTTGGTTTTTTATAGCCTGATGTTCATTTTATAACTGGTTTCTTGTCCCTTTGATCTTGAAATAGTTCTGTTATATATTCCTGCCATCTATCTATAATATCCTTATTGTCTGTTAGCATTTTTCCTTTTATGTCTGCAATGCATCCACCTTCTGTGGCTTTTTTATTTTTATTAATCATTCTCTTTATTTCTGTGTGCATTCCTCTTAAGTCTTGTTTGCTTTCCATAGTTTCTATTTCTATATATTTTTGGCTGAGCCAGTCTTCTTTTGCCTTTTTGCACATTTTGCCTATCTCATTATCTATTTTATTGTATTGGGCAGTGTTCTTCGCTTGTCTCCTTTCTTCCATTTTTTCTAAGATGGTGTTAGTTATCCATTTTTGTTTTTTCTTCTTTTCTCTTTTGGTAAGATGTCGCAGGTTTCTTGTATGCTTTTCTTTATGCATTGCCATTTGGTTGTTACTTTTCATCAGGATTTTCTCTTCTGTATTGTTCAATTCCTTCTTCTAGCAGCTTCGGGTATGTGTTCTTTACTTGTATTGTATAGGTACCTTTAATATCTTTTGATTTAAAGCTGTTATATCTAGTGGATTTGTTGATGAATTAGACTTTTGCTTGTTTCTCTTTAGTTTGATTTTCATTTTAATCATTACAGAATTGTGATCTGAATTAATATCTGCTCCTGGGTAGGTTTTGGCTTTCTTTACGCTGTTATGGAACCTTTCTTTTATCATTATTGAATCTATTTGATTCCTCTTCTTATCTCCAGGGCTTTTCCATGTGTATAGTTTCCTTTTCTCTTGCTCAAAGTAGGTGTTACATATTATCAGCCTGTTTTCTTCACAGAATTGTATTAATCTTTCTCCTCTGTCATTTCTTTTTCCTAAACCATGGTTTCCTATAATGGTCTTATATCTACCTTTTCCTACTTTAGTATTCATGTCACCCATTACAATCAAGATGTCTGAAGATTTCACTTGCTTCATAACTTTATTTAGGTCTTCATAGTATGCTTCTATTTGTTCATCTGTGTAGTCTTGAGTAGAAGCATATGTCTGTATTATTGCTATGTCGAATGGTTTTGCTTTCAACTTGAGTAGTATAATCCTATCACTGTATGTCCAGTGGTTACTTATATATTTTTGTAGCTCTCTTTTTATCAGTCTGCTTATGATGATTGTAAACTAGAAACACTAAAAAGTCAAATATAGATATTGTAGTGGACACCACAGTTAAAATAAAGTAAAGGTATCCCTTATGCATCTGGGGAAATGTGGTGTTAGTGACCATATTTTTCTATCACCATGGCATATTTTTGCGCGGGTAGTTATCATGCCAGGCAGTTTTTACTTTATAGTAAAAAGGTGGTCTAGCATGAAACTGACCACCTGTACTTTCCAGAAAAATCTCTGGTATAATTTTTAAGACTGGGTGAACCCTGGAGTTTTGTCAGTCAAAAAAAATTCTGCCACTTCTGAGATTTGAACCTGGACTCTTCTGAATAGGAAATGAGGGTATTAACCGCCCAGCCAAGCTCCAGACACCTGTTACGCCTCATAATGAGGCTCCGGTAACACACAGGTTAGATTCAGGAAAAACAACTAATTTTAATCATGTATATTATTATTATATAGGTGCTGATGTTAATAGTGACCACAACCTGTGCATTGGGAAAATAAGATTAAAATTTAGAAACCAACAGAAGAGGTCAATTACACATAAAATTGATAGTCATAAACTGAAAGATGAAGCAATAAAGAAAAGTTTAACATAGAGCTAAGTAATTGTTATTCAGCACTTGGTGAAATAGACTTAGATATCAATGAAATGTGGGACTCACAGAGCAAAATACTAATGACAGCAGCAGAAGCAAGTGCTGGACTGAAGAAAATGGAAAAACGAGCTTGGATCTCAGACACCACATGGAAATACATCAAAGAAAGAAGAGAAGCGAAGAGAGCCATGACTAATGTAAAGACAGATCTTGGAAAGGTTCTGGCAAAAGCAACATACAAAGAATTAGACAACAAAGTGAAAAGTTCGGCAAGAAGAGATACAAGAGCTTATATAGACAACTTGGCAGAGAAAGCAGAGACAGCTGCAATTACAGGAGACAGCAGAACTCTTTATACTGTACAAAAGATGCTGACAAACACCTATACATCCAGTGGAACACCAATTCTAGACAAATCTGGATTAATGCTAACAACAAGCGCAGACATAAAAGCCCGTTGGGCGGAACACTTCAAAGAAATTCTTAACCGTCCACTACCTCACAGTTTAATAGATTTTGAAGCTGAAACACCAGCAGCAGAATTAGATGTAAATTTAGATGACTTCACCTTGAGTGAAATAGAAACCACCTTAAAGCTAATGACCAATAACAAGGCTGCTGGAGAGGATAAGTTAACAGCTGAGATCCTCAAGGCAATTGATAGCCATAATTTAATACATCTCCAAAAAATGTTCAACATCATTTGGAAAACAGAGAAGATGCCTCATAAATGGAAAAAAGGAATCATTGTTAAGATCCCAAAAAAGGGCAATCTTAGAGATTGTAACAATTGGAGAGGCGTGACACTTTTGTCAGTTGCCTCAAAATTATTCTGTAAAATCATCCTAAATAGAATAAAGGATTCAATAGATACAGTAATGCGTGAAGAACAGGCTGGGTTTAGAAAAGGGAGAAGCTGTCTTGACCACATTTTCACTCTACGACTTATATTGGAGGAACACATTGAAAAGCAAAAACCTTTTGTACTTAACTTCATCGACTTCAAAAAAGCATTTGATAGTATTCATAGAGATTCTTTGTGGAAAATTCTGAAGCAATATGGCTTACCATCAAAAATCATAAATATTATCAAAGACATGTATGATGGTTACACATGTGCAGTTCGAACAGAGGAAGGACTGAGCGAATGTTTCCCAATAGAAACTGGGGTTAAACAAGGATGTATTTTATCGCCCTTGTTATTTGGAATTGTTATGGACTTCATAATGAAGAAATGCTGCACTGGTAATAAAGGCATCGAATGGATACAAGGAGACCATTTGGAGGACCTGGACTTTGCTGATGACATAGTTCTCATCAGCAATCAGATAAAAACGATGCAGGAAAACACAAATGAACTATCATCAATAGCCAGCAAAATTGGGCTTGAGGTCAATCATGAAAAGACTAAAGTCATGAAAAGTTTAATTCCAACAAGTGACAAAATATACATGGAAAACAAACCAGTAGAAGAGATCGATCACTTCATCTATCTTGGAAGTCACATTGATCGAGAAGGGGATACGAGCAAAGAAATTAGAATCAGACTGGCTAAAGCAGCAATGTCTTTCAGAAGCCTTGAAAAGTTGTGGAAATCAAAACTCATTAGCACAAACACAAAACTTAGGCTATTCAAATCAAATGTACTATCAACCCTTACGTATGCGTGTGAAAGCTGGAAAACAACAAGAGATATAGAAACAAAGTTGAACGCATTCGAAAATAAATGTCTAAGGAAAATACTTGGTATAGAATGGAACGAATTCAAAACAAACGAGGAAATTAGAGAAATCGCCAATCACCACTAATATCTTCAGTAATAAAGAAAAGACGATGGTCATACGTTGGACATGTGATGAGAAGAGATAATAATCGAATAGCAAAGCAAGCCCTCATATGGGAAACAACAGGTAAAAGAAAAAGAGGAAGACCCAGGGAGACACTGAGAAGAACATTGATGAGAGAGGCAAGAGCAGCAGGAATCGGCTCCCTCAATGAGATAGAACTGCTTGCACAGAACAGAGACAGATGGCGAGATTTGATAAAATATCTTTAAAAGAAAACTGCTAGAACAAAAATTCATATAGGAGAAGGTGTATCTTGGTCTACGCCCTATGGGCCGGTTACGGCTCGAAAGGTCAATAGATAGATAGATAGATATTATTATAATTCCTGTGTGTTACCGGGGCCTCATTATGAGGGAAGTAAAGAATAGTGACACTGTGACCTTCCAGGCATGTCTTAAGAGGTGACCAAGGAGGTTGATGGCTTGAAAAGCTGCCATTGTAAAAATGTATTGTTATGGAAACAAAGCCAGAGATTTTAGAAGCAGTGATTTCTGCAATATGTGCCATTTTGGCATGCAAGATTTCTGTTTTTGAGATTGTGGTTCTGTCCTATGTGCCGTCTTCGGCTCAAAAGGACAATAGATAGATATAAAGATATTATTATAATAACACATATATAATGTGTGTCACTAGACAAGTTGTCCTGATGTTATCCGTTTACTTCTGATAAAATCTGGAGGATAGGTTGACATTTTAATGATATGCTCTATAGGTCATGAGAAAGGAAATAGCAACATGGCAAGACTAAGCAGTTTCTTTATCAGTAGGATGGGACGACATGTCACAGTTCTGCATAAGTGTGGCTGAGATTGAATCATTTTTTTCCTGAGAGGTCATCTTAAAAGGCATGTAAATAGGAACAAATCACGTATGCTGGAAGAATTGTGGGAGAAGATTAGGCATGAGATCCAGGTGGTATCTCCTCAGATTTTGGCTGCCACCTTTTGAAATATGGAGTAATGCAATTCAATTTTGTTTGGTTGCCCATGCAAGGAAGGCACTTCCAGCACATGTAAAACAACTGTCCTCCATTTCTCATATACACAAATAGAATACAATGTTTAATTTAATTTCAAATTGTCTGGTTAATTTAAAAAGACACTTTCAGAGCTACATTCTTCAAGTGGGATATTTGTATGTGTGTGTTTTGTGGGAGTGTGTGTGCACGTGCATGAGTGTGTTGATTATTGTATAAAAATATAAAGAAAAATGCTAAGTATATTTAACGCTTATGCTTTTGTTCCAAATGTTTAAAAGTACAAATATTGCTGTATGTAGGGGATGACTGTAGCACTGACGTTAAAATGCTGCCTGACACTCAAAGTATTCAGATTAAACTGTGCTGGTATTTTTCTGTTAGATCTGATATCAGAGTAGGGACGATCTTTGTGCCTAATACTATTAACAAAAGAACACTTATCAGTTAAAAATCTAAAGGAGCAGGCTTTATGCCACTGTCCAGCTAAATTTCAAAATAAATCTTCCTGAGTAATCAGGCAAAAAATGAGAATGCAAATGAACACAGTTTGAGTTCAATGGCAGTTCAAATATAAACTCTGAATTTTAATTTAACTCTTTGCGTATGGAAGGAAGCTTTCATCAATGCAATGGAAGAGATTTCAGAAACAATATTTTTCATGGTTTTAAGAATAAATCTACATATTGATATTTATGTAACATATTATATATGAATTTTTACATAATTGAACAAGGCATTAGATTTCACCAATACCAAGATAATATAAGACATATAAATGAATATGGTTTGATGACAGTTCACACTAATCAAATTGAGAGTGGCGAACTATGCAGTGAAAAGTATGTGGCCGAAATCGGTTTGGCGCACAATCGGTTGGTAAAACGTACGGAAATAGTTAAGGGTTAGTGAATTATTTTGAATTGAACTGAACTGAAACATACTGATATTACTTACTCTGACATGATTCATGGGCAATATTTATTAAATATGATCTTACATACACATATATGTGAAGGCGTACCTGTTCACAGTTTAAATAGTTTTTTTCAGTAATTATAAATAAAAGTAGTACCTTTATGCATTAGAAACATTTTATATTATTATGAAATGTGAATAGATTATGAAAAAAATAACATTACCAGTTGCTGACTCAAAGAATAATTGATACAACAGCAATAACTTACTTCTTTTTACCTCCAGGCTGTATAGCAATAGCCAACAGATGTTTGTACTGTTCTGAGCGTAAAAATCTTTGATAAGTGTCCTTCTTCATTAAGGAGAATATCTGTTCTTGGGCACTGTCAAAAGTGTACCTGCAAAAAAAGTTATAAATAAAATGAAGCAGAGAAATTAAAGATGTGTAACACAAGGTCCAATAAAAATTCATATCAATTAAGTGTTATTTAATTATGCATATGGCATCATTTTACCTAATCAAGACATATAATTGTCAGAATGTGATGCTTGTTCTGTCACAGCAGTCTGACTATCTTGTGTGTGAGGACATATTTGGTTACATTCTTCTATTGATTTCTATATCTCCTAAGTCTTTTACAGTTTCTCTTCACCAGATATTTATCATTTCTAAGACTCAATATTCTTTTATCCCCAAAGGTTTAATTTCAGTTCTTCTAAATTGTTCCAGTTTAGTATTTGTATTATTAATCAAGATTATGCTCAAATATTCTAACTTTTCACAAGTAAAAATAATCTTGTTTCCTAAATTTCAAACTTAGGCTGAAATTGAAATTTAAGAACAACATAGTTGACTTGTTCCTTTTAATTTCTCTTGCGCCTACAGAATATAATCTCACTTATGTCTTCATTTGAAATACTTATTTTTCAAGTAATATATATTTATAAATCACTTACTAACAGGCATGCTTGTGTTCTATTTGAAATAAACCTTTTGAATTCAACACTGTTTTCAAACCTTTATTCTTTAGTCTGATATTTAGAATGTTGGATGTATTATATAATGAGAGCTTGTCAATTATGAAGAATCAATAGATTGATCAATTCTTTTTCATGTCCTTTGACTTTTAGGGTCACAACAATTGTTACTTTTGTCTGCCCAGCGCCAATTTCTCAAGTTTGTCGCAGTGAGGCCATTTTCTTCATGCTCTTTATCAACCCACTGACATAATACTGACCATATTACTCAAAATGTAATGTGTTTAAGGTTTAAAAAAAAAAACATGGAACTGACACCATATGACATGTGGTGTGATTGGCTCTTTCTTTTTCTTTTCCTTTATCAAGCACTATCATAAAAAAGTAAAAGAGTAAAGTGCCCTGTCATGTCAAGTGGCGTATAGGGAATATGGTGTTAGTGACCATATTTTTTACAGACTTTCAGTACATGAATTTTGGGTTAATATGCTTGGTATTACACCCGTGCCACTTTACTTTCTCAGAAAAGATCCTGTACCCGTTTAAGGCGGGTTATCTCGGAAGCCGTCAATCAGGATCGAACCTGACCTCTTGCCCTTTGTAGTCCAGTTCACTAACCACTGTGCTATCATGGCTCCCAACCACTATCATGAAGACTGTTTATTAGAATTAGAGTCATTAGTCGAAAGATCATCCTCCTTGCACAAGGGGCATAACCATAAGTGCTCCGATTTCCTTTCGAGTAAATTCACAAGTGTGTGACGGCTGATCGTGCCGGTTCGCAGTTGGTTAACCATACACCTCTGGCGTCCTGAAAAATGTTCGCTCTTAGCTGTGCCAAGCCTTACGCAACTATGCGTTAGTCTCGCCATTGCGTTTGAATCCTTGTCGTCTCGAGAGTCTGCTACTCTTCCCGCCTCGTGGATTGCGTGTAAAATGTCCGCGTTGTTGTGTTTATTAGAATGTTAAAACCAATTACTACTATAAAAAGCAATTTATATTGAGAAAGAAAATAATATACACAAAATAGTGTTAAGTCTACAACTATTGTGACCAAAAAATGCTGATACAGTATGTTTGCAGCACAAACCCAATAATTCAAACATTATTTCACTGCACACCTATTTGGCTTTGGTAGCTTCATATTTCTTTGCACTTCTTCAGCACACCGACTATCGATGTTGATTTCATGAGGTGCTCCATCGGTCAAGAATTCTCTGCAAAGCACAAATTATACAAAATTACAAATGTAATAAAATTGTTGGTGATACTTAACAGACATCTCTACATCATTTCACAGCTATGAATCATAATGCAATCCCATGAAAGCTTAAAACTCTCCATTGTTAATCCAAATTGATTCAATAATCAGAAGACAGGAATTAAGATAACAAACACTAAACTACATCAGGTGTGACATACAAAACACAGTTTGGAAGTTTAATCTATAAATAAAACAAGCAGTTTCCAAATTCTTGCATTGCTCTTCGGGGAGTTGCTAGCTAATGATAAATGCAATCCTACAGCATGTAACTTTGCAATAGTGTGAGATTTATTAGCCATTCTTGGTGATGGTTAACTGGCCACACCAGATAATTCATATTAATTCTCTAATTTCTTCATATTTTAAAAGAATTTTAATTTACTATCGTTTAATTACTTAGTTGTTTTTATAGTATTATTATTAATTCTCATTTTCATTATATTTTACTGTTTTTAAATTTGCATCTACTGTGGTTTAATGATTTATTGTTTTTCTAGTTTCTCTTTGTGTGTATTATTTATATCCCAGCTGCAATGTCACATTTGGCAATTCTTTTCAAAATTACTGCCCTTCGTACCAGGAACTGCTTTGCTCAGCAATACAAGAATAAATAAATTCAGCAGCAACAAACAGATTCTGACATTGGATGTAATCATTAGATGTATTACAGAAACCTGCACTGACTTGCCATGAATTTAGAGGGAATCGGAAAGAGAAGCAGACAAAAATACAGCTTGCAGAAAAAAAATGTAGGCAAAGATG